>JAYJMB010003792.1:158-13665 GCA_036873735.1 Pouteria campechiana
ATACTTCATAAATACATATTAACTTTATCAATTCCTACAAATCATAATATCATTTCTATAAATCATTCTCACTATTCCTCAGCAATCAAATAACCTTCCCATAAACAAAACATTAAGTATTCCAAACCAATGTTTATACATTATCCCTAACATTCATGTATTTTCAAACTAACTACTCAAATAATTGCATTCAATCATGCCAATATACTTCATAAATACATATTAACTTTATCAATTCCTACAAATCATAATATCATTTCTATAAATCATTCTCACTATTCTTCAGCAATCAAATAAACTTCCCATAAACAAAACATTAAGTATTCCAAACCAAGGTTTATACATTATCCCTAACATTCATGTATTTCCAAACTAACTACATATAAAAAATAAACAAATATGGGATATGCACTATCCTCCAACCAACGTACAAATGCCCAATTAAACAATTGAAAAATTCCATATAATCAAAAGAAAGAGCCTGCTTACAATTAGTGTAGAATGATAGCATCACACCACAATAATTCATGAAATTCTTTGGATCCAAATCCAAGTTCAATTATCCCTACATATATCATATGTATCACAAATTCAAACCTACTTTATTTCTTATTAAAGAAATTCATCAAACATATAACATACATCATTTAACTTAACATTTTCATTTAGGACATAACCTCTAAATTTCATTTTTAGTTATACACAATCACTTTACAACTCAATTAATAACATTGAATTAGCCATAACACTAAGTTAATTACATTCCTAATTCATTCCAACCATTGCATAATGTCATTATATATGAATCCTCAAATTACTATTCAATTAGATTACCATTTTCTTCATGAATCATAACATAATTCAATTTTCTCATGTCTAAAGCATGTCAAAACACTACAATTAACAAATTAATCATCTTTCCCACAATTCTCACATCAATCCATATCAAATTCCTTCAAAATTTGTTATTTATAGTTTACTTCAAACCCTAACAGGGCAAACCCCAAATTCTCATGCCCAATTCCTTTCTAACCATTCTTATGCATGGATTAATCATTTATCCTATGGTTTTACACATGAATCCCCACCACTTTGCTCAAAAAATTACTATTTATAGTTCACACGTAACCCTAATTAATAGAAAATCAAAAATTTAGTTAATAGAAATAACTTACCATGAAATGTAAGTGTGTCTTCCTTTCATGAATGAGAATCCACCCCCAAAGCTGCCATTAGTCTCTTTCACTTGGAAGAGATCAGATCTTT
Organism: Pouteria campechiana; assembly: GCA_036873735.1. NCBI lineage: Eukaryota > Viridiplantae > Streptophyta > Magnoliopsida > Ericales > Sapotaceae > Pouteria > Pouteria campechiana. The sequence goes on from JAYJMB010003792.1 coordinate 1,425, forward strand.
TTCTATTTCCCACATTCAAATCATCAACACCCAAGCCAAGAAGCATGCTTAAGTGATAATTTACATAGAAAAGGAATTTCCCAAGTTCAAATGGCATAAATTTGGGCTAAATAGGATGGGTTCCAAAGCTAGGGCAGGAAAAAGAAGAAATGGATGGAATAAATGAAAAACGGGATGGGTTTCAAGCTTTAAAAATTAGATTTTTTGGGTACTCCAACGTGCCACAGAACCCTTGCCATGGCAGGGAAAAGTCTTGCCATGGCAAGGGCTTGTTGGATAGGCCAAACCATCAATTTTTGAAGTCTTACCATGATAAAAAATGGCCTTACCATGGTAGAAAATTACCTTGCTGTGACAAGGTCTTACTGTATGCCTAAAAGTTAATTTTCTGGAGCCTTCCTGCGGCATGGTCTTTTTGTCCAACATAGTGTTAGTATTTTTATCATAACTTTTACATATGATATCCAAATTATCTATTTTTTAACTAATTAGAAACATAACATCAAGGGTTACAACTTTCATGTCAATAATGTTTTCCAAATCAACCTCAAAACATGTCAAAATTTTGGATGAAGTAACCCAATTTGTTCATCTTGTTATTTTTCAGTCATTTGTAATAATTTTGGTATATTAGTCATAACTTATTCATAGGACAATGGAATTAAGTGATTTTTCTTCCATTGGATAGATAATTTCATGATCTAAAACTTATATGTTGAACATTACTTCAAAAATCAACCACAAGGATCCCTTTTTCAAATTCAGCATTTTCATAATACACACTTATGCTCCTTTAGTTTTCTTCCAAATTTTCTACTTTTTCTCTCATCTATCATCACTAAACTTTTAATCATTCCATTTTTAATTAATCTCATGCATAATTCTCCTAAAATGCTTATTTAAGAAATTAACTCTCACTTCAAACTCAATTGATAACCCATTCATCATAAAGGCTATTCAAAATCAAAATTCACACTTATGAAACTTCATTCATAGTCTCATTTTATATCAAACACTTCATATATTAACAACATTACTTTCCAAACATCACATGCATGAAAATGGAGCATGCTTATGCTATTTACCACTTCATCTGAAGTTAATTTGCAAAAATACTCATTCAGATGTTTTGAATTGAATTTCTCTGAACTTTTTGCTATAAATGACTTCATATGTCATTTTCATTCTAAAATGGATCCAAGTCTTAAACCAAGATTCCACACACATCACAATACCTATGGTAATTATATTAGGTCATTCTTATAGATCATAATCATGCATTTTTTCAATTTCACCATTTTGGTTTTTTTTCTTCTCATTGACTTTATATAACTCAAATTAGTGAAATGTATTGAATTCATAGAGAGAACTCTACCTATTTTCATATGAGTAGATTTCAAACACCACAGGTGTTATAAACTCCCCTCCTTATAAAAATTTTTGTCCTTGAAACTTGCAAGATTAAGAAGTTTTCATTAATGTCTCAAATTTACAATCAACGCATAACTTATAAATCTATCTCCAGATGATACACCACACAAGTTGTGACCTTCTGATCATATAAGCTGATCATTCACATAACTAATAGGCAAATTTATGTACATAATGCCTTATCTAAAGAATTCAAGGTATTCATACATTCCTCTCAATAGTAGCTTTGCCACTAAACATTATTTTGCCCATATAAGACTTACCATTTACAAGGGTACCACCAATTTACAGTTCAATCATGCTAAAATATTTCAATTATCTTATATTAATTTTCTAATCATCCAATCAATTTTCAACATAGCATTCAATATTTTTACTTAATCTCTTCAAATTTTGGAATGTACTATAGTATAATCACAAGTTAATCCAAATAACCTCCAAAAACCTTAATTAGCCAGATTTACATCATCATGATACTCAATATCAACAAGAACATATGTCCTAACAAGCCATTTTTTTAATTCATCTTTTCTCATAATGACCGTTCCAATCATCTAACACAAAAGTTTCCACTGCATGTTTATGATGTACATACAATAAAACAATTCTCATACATCAAATGGAACTACTATCATGTGGCTAATATAAACAATAACAAAAAATTTCTAACTAAGAGTCTATGTCCAATCGACTCTACATCTCATTGTTTCATTTGCTTGCTACCAACCAGTACCATGCTCAGGAGGCTATCAACAAAGTGGACTCTGCCATTATTAAGTGGACACAATGTCCCTAGTTGTTACATATACCATGAATGCCATGAATGCAATGGATGTCATCAATTTCATGAATATCCTGAATGCCACAAAAATGTCAAATGCCACCATACTGCCACTCTAGTAGCCGTCACCTCAAGGGTGTCATGTTGTTTTCTAATTGGACAGGATGGGTGGCCCCCTGTCAAGCTATGCCAATCTAATAGTCTAATAGTATGGGCAACATAGTCCATTTTTGGATGGATTCCATCAGAAGCCAAAGGAGCCATCCAGACAGGCACACAAACCTCAAATACACAACGATCATATTCTAGCAGGCATCCATAATACATGTCAATTCTTATCCAAGAGGCATAATATTCTAAGCATGCACCTCAGTCATGCATCCAAGCCTCAATCAAATTGTCAATTATCCAAACCGTAATCAATTAACTAAATTTCCACATCTCAATCAAATAGCCAAACCATATTTCACACAAATACTATTCTAGTAGGCATCCAAAGTTAAATTCCAATAAATCATATTGATTCCAAATTCAATTCCAAACAAATGATGTTGATATCTAGATCTAAAGTCAATCATACATCCTATTCTCATTTCCAATCCAAGCATGCTTCAAATTCTCAATCACTATCAAAGCATGTCTCAATTTCTAGCAACATTTAATGTCCATCACATGAGGGAATATGTAAATTCCTTCATCAAAATTCACATCATTTTATCATATAATATATTATCATCATAACACGAAAATTCCACAAATGGCCAGATGAATAACCTTCGAAACAATTACTACTTTTATTCATCCCAATTCATAACATCAACAAATTATAATAGCCCAAATAGTCAATAAATAGTATAACCACTATCCCTATCCAATCATTTATTCAATTTAACTGCTCATAAATAAAATTATTCACTAAAATATAACATAATTTTCAAAAACACCATCCAATTCAACCTTAATGAAACCTAACGTCATTCAACACCATAATGGCCCACATAATTATTTATTCAACTCAACATGTCCACAAGCAAAGTTATTTATTCACAAACTAAGTTTTCAATTAGAATTTCATCAAGTAATCCACAAAGTGTCTAACATATAATTCATTACAACATTTATTTAGTTCTGAATTAAATCCATAATCCAACAAAACACAGATAAATATTTGGAAATCATATCACATCATACTATTTCAAGTTGAATTCATCAAATAACCCATAAGGTTCATATAGTCGATTCCATTTCAATTCAATCTAATAAAAAAAAATTAAATCTTGCTCAATATCCAGAATATGTAAACATCCAATTATGCTTTCTTGCACCATTACCATGCTTCCTTGTGCCACTCTAATCATAACTAACAGTTGTCGCTGATATAATTACTCATTTCAATCATGCTTATGGTACTATAATGCTTCTATAGTCATTTCAAAATTCATCTTCAATGAATATCAAATTTCATTCATACCAATTATGCATGATCATATCCCTACATAATTATCATTTACTTGACCTTTATTTTCTTTCTCATGCCTTCCTTTTACTCATAACTAATGTTCTCTCATATTCTCAAATCATAATCAACTTATCCTTAGGCATGTTATTTCCTATCTCTGTTTTTAATATCTCACAGCCATCATAATCTAGGGCTTATCACTTAGAGTTTAGGACTTATCGCTAATAGCATTCTCTCATGCCCCGCCTTTCGAGGTGCAACTTATGATTTTACACTGTATTTTCACCTTGACTTACCCATTTTTAGGGTGGGGTGCTCGAGTCCCATTTTGGAACTCGACTAGTTTCTATAGAAAAAATGGATAGTGTTTCCCCTAAATTATGATGGTTTAACTTGTACAATATTTATCAAATAAAATAAAGCAATGATATTAATTCTAAAATACACATGCCCATACTCCCATAGCCCAAGACCTAGGTGAATTATTATGGCACTCTAATCTTTCTAATTATACAAATTCATTTACAATATGACAAATAACTCACTAAAACATGTCTTTACACCACTTATGCATCATTTGAGATCTCATGAATACAAACATAAAAATAAACTTTAATATAGCAATTTCAACTCATTATATCAAAATTTAATTATCTTAAAATAGACTTTAATTTAGCAATTTCAACTCATTATATCAAAATTTAATTGTCTTCAAATTCTGCTTCTTAGTTCCAACTCATAGTTAGAATTCTTTACTTGACCTGCTAGCTAAAAAAATATCAATAAGAAGGCATGAGTCCGAGCAACTCAATAAGCAGGGATGATTCAAAAATAATAATGAATTAAAATAACATGTTCATAACCAACACATCATTTCATATCCAAATAATCAAAATATATACTCATGAAACCCTCATTTATGTTATCAATTCAGTCTCAAATAATTGCATTCAATCATGCTAATATACTTCATATATACATATCAACTTTATCAATTCCTATAAATCATAATATCGTTTCTATAAATCATTCTTACTATTCCTCAACAATCAAATAACCTTCCCATAAACAAAACATTAAGTATTCCAAACCAAGGGATATACATTATCCCTAAAATTCATGTATTTCCAAACAAACTACATATCAAAAATAAACAAATATGGGATATGCACTATCCCCCAACCAACATACAAATGCCCGGTTAAACAATTTGAATATTCCATATAGCCAAAAGAAAGATCCTACTTACATTAGTGTAGAATCATAGCACCACACTAGAATAATTTTTTAAATTCTTTGGTTCCAAATCCAAGTTCAATTATCCCTGCCTATATCATATGTATCACAAATTTATGCCCAATTTGTTTCTTATTGATGTAATTCATTAAACATATAACATACATCGCTTAACATTTTCATTAGGATATAACCTTTAAATTCTATTTCCAGTTATACACAATCACTTTACAACTCAATTAACATTGAATTCACTGTAGCACTAAGTTAATTGCATTCCTAGTTCGTTCCAACCATTACATAATATTATTATATATGAATCCCCAAATTACTATTCAATTAGATTACTATTTTCTTCATGGATCATAACATAATTTGATTTTCTCATGTCTAAAGCATGTCAAAACACTATAATTAACCAATTAATCATCTTCCCCACAATTCTCACATCAATCCATATTAAATTCCTTCAAAAATTATTGTTCACAGTTTACTTCAAACCCTAACAAAGCAAACCCCAAATTCTCATGCCCAATTCTGTTATAAACCACTATTATACATGGATTAATTATTTTCCCTAATGCATTAATCATTTCCCCTATGGTTTTATACATGAATTACCACCAATTTTCCCTAAAAATTGCTATTTATAGTTCACATGTAACCTAAATTAACAAAAAATCAGAAATTTTGTTAATAGAAATAACTTACCTTGAAATATAAGTGTGTCTTCCATTCATGAATGAGAATCCACCCCCAAAGCTGCCATTAGTCTCTCTCACTTTCAAGAGATCAGATCTTTTTATTTCCCACCATCCAAATCATGAAAACCTAAGCCAAGAGGCATGCATAAGTGATAATTTATCTAGAAAAGGATTTTTCTAAGTTCAAATGGCATGAATTTAGGCTAAACAGGATGGTTTCCAAAGCTAAGGCATGAAAAAGAAGAAATGTGATGAAATAAATGAAAAATGGGATGGGTTTTTAAGCTTTAAAAATTAGATTTTTTGGGTACTCTGATGCACCACAAAACCCTTATCGCAGAAAGGAAAAGTCTTGTCATGGCAAGGGCTTGATGGACAAGTCAAAACATTAATTTTTGAAGTCTTCCCATGACTAAAAATGGCCTCACCACTGCGGAAAATTGCCTTGCTACAACATGGTCTTGTTGTATGCCGAATAGTTAATTTTCTAGAGCCTTGCCATAGCAAGGTCTTTTTATCTGATAGAGTGTTAGTATTTTCATCATAACTTTTACATATGATATCCAAATGACCTAATTTTTAAAACATTAGAAATATAATGTCAAGGAATACAACTTTCATGTTAATAAAGTTTTCCAAATAAGCCCCAAAAGATGTCAAATTTTGGATCAATTAACCTACTTTATTCATATCATTATTTTTTAGTCATTTGGAATAGTTTCTGTATATTAGTCATAACTTTCTCATATGACGTAGGAATTGAGTGAGTTTTATTCTATAGGATAAAAAATTTCATGATCTAAAACTTCTATGTTGAACATTATTTCAAATAAGTTCATTATCCATGCTAAAAGTAAATTATAATGATCCCTTTTTCAAATTTTGCATTTTCATAATGCACACTTATGCTCTTTTAGTTTTCTTCCAAAATTTTCACTTTTTCTCTCATCTATCATCACTAAACTTTTAATCATTTCATTTTTCATTACTCTCATACATAATCCTCCTAAAATGCTTATTTAAGAAATTAACTCTCACTTTAGACTCAATTGATAACCCATATATCACAAAGGCTATTCAAAATCAAAATTCACACTTGTGAAATATCATCCATAGCCTCATTTTTTATCAAACACTTCATATATCAACCAGATTACTTCCCACATATCCCATGCATAAAATGGAACATGCTTATGCTATTTACTACTTTATTTGAAGTTAATTTCCAAAAATCACTCATTCAGTTGTTTTTAACTAAATTTCTCTGAATTTTTTGCTATAAATGACTTCATATGTCATTCTCATTCTAAAATGCATCCATGTATTAAACCAAGATTCCCCACACATCACAATATCTAAGGTAATCATATTAGGTCATTCATATAGATCATAATCGTACCTTTGCTCAATTTCACTATTTTAGTTCTTTTTCTTCTCATTGACTTTATATAACTCAAATTAGTGAAATTTATCAAATTCACAGAGTAAACTCTACCCATTTTTGCATGAGTAGATTTTAAACACCATGGGTATTATATAGTATGATAATTCAGCAATAAGTAAGTAGGCTCCTTTTCAAGTTCAAAATAATAGTGAATGGGGATAATGAATATCCCATACTTTGTACAAATATATGTGAATAGATGAGGATAGTAGATATCCCATTTGTGGGCTAAATATACATGTGAGAGTGTATTACATGAGATAGTAGACATTAAATTGGGGATAAGTGGTCCTAATTATGTTATATCTATATATGTTTTGATGAGTAAACGCATATGCAGATAAGGGATCGTGAGTATTCCTTGAGAGGTATATGAATGGAGATTACGACTATCCCAAGAGCAGCTAGATTACATAAGAATATACATGGATTATATCATGCCTATTTGGCATAGTTATAATATGATATGTGGTGCTTGGATGGCACCGATGTAATGTGCCAAAGTAGCATAAGTAGGATAGATATATGTTGTGCCGGAATGACACTATTATGATATAGTTCGAATATGAATGGCCTATGTAGCTCTATTGTGATATAAGGTGTTAAAGCAATTATGTTGAAATATGATATGAATATGACAGTGATATTATGATTATATTTGTATGTTTATAAGATTGCATTTTGATGTATGTAGTTATGTTCTACTTTAGAACATGCTACAGTTACTTTATTATTATTTTCTATTATTTGTGCCTACTTATTGAGTTGTGCAGACTAACTCCTTCTTGTTTACATTTTTAGTGGATAGTCAAGCAAGGAAGCTATGGAAGATATTAATTGAGTTTGTGGATTGTACTATATTTTGTAGAAATTATAACTTGAAATTTCTTGTGTTGTATGTGTATTCATTCAAAATTGTATTAATTTAATCAGAGATATATATTAGGTATGTATAAAGATGTAAAATGATTGGCATGTCATAACGTATGGGTGGATGGATGTAAATTATTTTAATTGTGTATTGTCATCATGGGGTGAAGCAGGTTCTGGGCTATAGGTAAGTTAGAAGTTAGAAGGAGTTTAATGATTTTATAGTTTGTTATTGTTGATAATTATTTTTTATATTAGAAATTATTGATTTGAACATTATAAAATTATATATGATGAATGTACATGTTTATATTCATATAATAAAGGGTAGACTTTGCTGGATAGTCCCTTAAAGATTAGAAAATTATGGGACTGTGAAAAGATTTTCCTTAAGAATAAGGGGAATTGTAGCGTCACACATTGGCCCTAGTATCGGATGGTCTGAATGCATAGGGTGAGGGTGCGGGGCATCACAACTATTTAATTTGTGCAAAAATGCAAAACCATGGTTTGCGTCTGTATGCTTCACTTCAAGTTCTAGGTGCTAGGATATATCTGAATAATTTTTAATTCCCTCATTATCTGTGAGCACTGTTAGGTCTAACCCTTCAATGTAGGTTGATTTTGATGATGAGCAAATACATGAGTGAAATATTGAGTTACTAACAAGTTATGTTCCCATGTATTGCATATATAAATGACTAAAATAGGTTAACTAAGCTAGGAAAGTAACTTCAGAGTGATGGACAACGATTTCAAGATCATATCAAAAAATAATCTACCACAATTTAGTTTTTAGAGGAAGAAAAACTAAGCACATGCTCTAAGAAAGACAAATCTGAACGTAAGAAAAGATTTAAGAGGCATTAGAGTACTTCTAAAATCTAGAAAGATAATTTCAGAAGATGTAACTATTTGACTCATTTTCTATTTTGATGGTGAATGATGAACAAAACTGGTTAACTTGATTGAATTGATATTGCTTCATAATTGATGTGTTTTTGTATGTGAGTTGATATTCCTAACTCTTGCAGGATTTGATTTGATGTGCAATGGATTAATGTAAAAGATGTGGATTGAATTAATTGATGGAATTTATGTGGAAAGGAATTATATAATTGATAGATGTAAACTGGTTGAAAATTAAATGCAATGGATTGGGAAATTCATTGACGTTTTTAGGTAAAATTTTGATGGTTTTATACCTGAACCTCGACTGATTATGAGTCAGGGAGTAATCCAGTGAAGTTGAACCTCAACAAATTTCCTTATAATGGGAAAACATCGATGGTTGTGTGAAAAACATTGATGGTCTGTCGACCATTACTGACATTTATGTAATTCTAGATTTCAAGTCTTTTTGACCTTTCTTTTAACCTCTTGAGAGATTTTCTCCCAATAATTGTTAGTATTTAATGGGAAAATGCTTGAAGAAAAAGAGTGTGCTAGAGAGTGATATCTTGGAGAGTGAACAAAAGTGAATCAAGTACTCAAGATCTATAGCAATTACTAACCTCTATTTTGCATGAATGGAATTGGTTTGAAGACTGCAAAGCACGCTGACTTGTGAAAGTCACCTGATTGTCAAACTAATTGTAAGGTTCATCTTATTGTTTTCTTCATTGAATTGATTGTACCTCGGTTTGTGTTTAAACTAAGAGATAGATTGAATCATTATAGGGTATATAAGTGATTCAACTATACAGCCACTAGAAGTATAAATCTAGAGAATAAAGAAATTGTACCACTTGTAACTTTGGGATTAAGTTGACTAGTGGGATGAAAGTCTAGGATTTTGACTTGGAGAGTAGAGTAGGCAGGGACTGACGAACCACTATATGTTCTATATTTTAATTCTTTTTGTGATTGATATCATGGTGCATTTAACTCGCTTTTGTTTACTTTGTATACTTAAGCCATAGCACGGGACCAATAGTAGCAACATTCAAAAGATCTAAAAATCATGTCTAAAAGCTTCAGAGTTACTTCGATAGGAGACGTCCATGCTTTAGGGGTCATATTGATCATACACAACTTAGTTCAAAAGTAAGGAAGCCCTTCATAGTTACTTCAGATGATAGAGCCAAGCTTTAGAGGATTTTAGATGGACCAGGACACTTCCAAAGTCAAGTGAAGATGAGTTCAGAGCATGCAGAAGCCTTCAGAAGATCTAGAAGCTAAGTTTGAAGACATAATACAAGTTTGAACATCTTCAAAGGAAGTTTAGAGGCAGAGTGATACACTTTCAGAAAGAATGTTTTGAACTTAGCTCATAAGCTTAGAAATTTTTTAGGGTTGCTTTAGAAGAAAGACCACAAGTTTTAAAGGTGAAAAACTAGCCGTCAGAGCTACTAGCCACAAGAAGGAACTTCAGAACATTTGAGATAGCCTTCAGAAGATCTCAAGTGCATAGATAGAATCAAGTTCAAAGCAACTGAGGTTTAAGAGGTCTAAAAAGGGAGCTTCAGAAGCTCTGGAATTAAATGCAGTAATGATAACTGATAGTGCTCGACCTTCAGAAGCTTTGAAATTTTATTTCAGAGGATCTGAAGCTGCATAACAAGGAAATTTATGCGACATGTTAAAAATGCAATCCAGAATAGTCAAAAAGTTGCTAGAAAGAGTAATCAATAACTATGTGCTTTGTTAATCTCATGCTACATGTATACTATTCAATCAATAATATGCAAATCTAGTGATTCTAATTATCTCCATAAAATATTCCAGAAGCTTACTTTTCATAATCCCTCTCCAATAATGTAGATAATTCTATTCATTTGGATCAATAGGTCTTTGTTAAGCTTGTAATGGGGCCTTGGGTTTAGCTAATAAAAGAAAAGGAATAGGGATTCATAAAGTAAGAGATCACAAATGCATTTGTGTATGAATATTCACTCTCTCGAGTTTTCTTATTGAAAACTCTGAATACTTTGCTATTAGAAGAATATCCAAAGAAGATAACTTCATCGCTTTTTGGGTCATACTTCCCAAGGTTATCCTTTCCATTGTTAAATACATAACACAGACATCCATAGGTATGAAAATAAGAAATATTTGGTTTTTTACCTTTTTAGAGCTCATTTCTTCAAAATTACTCTAATGCTTACTCGGTTTAGCACATGGCAAGCAGTGCTAAGTGCTTCTCCCCAAAACATCTTAGAAAATTTGCTCTCATTCAATATGGTTCCATCCATTTCTTCAAATGTCTTATTTTTTTCTTTCTACAACTCCATTTTATTGTGGAGTTCTAGGAGCTGAGAAACTATGGTGAATTCCTTTAGCTTAACAAAAGTTAACAAATTTCTCAATTTGGTATCAGAGCGACATTTTTGGGCAAGGTTTGTGGGAACTCTTTGCTTGATTATTGGCTTCAGTATTCTTTGTTTTCTACTAGTTGGGAACTTCAGATAACAATGGCAGGAGGCAATGCAATGGAACAATTGAAAGAAAGGGTAGCAGAACTTGAAGCTTGCGGATGCAGAAGCATCAACGTCAAAGCTTCAATGGATTTTGAGGCGGAGTTGGGGGCTCTGGGCGCAAGGCTAGACTCAGTTGAGAAGTCTAGGGAGACCGAGATGGTCAAACTTCGGAAGTTCGTGGAGGATTTGTCTACAAAGGTAGCAGTTCTCAAGATGGTCGTGCGTGTCTCAAGAAGCGGTGAGAAAGCACACAAAAAGGTACCTCATCCTAGTTCTTTTGGTGGGTCTAGAAGTGCTAAGGATTTGGAAAACTTCCTATGGGATATGGAGCAGTATTTTCAGGCTGCTCATATCGACAATGCTGAACAAGTCACCACAGCTTGCATGTTTTTATGTGGGGATGCAAAACTTTGGTGGAGAAACCGAGTTGAAGATGCAACTCGACCAAAGGTCATGACGTGGGCACAAATGAAGGAGGATCTGAGAGAGCAGTCCTTCCTTGTAACGTGGCATGGTTAGCTCGGGAATCGCTACGGAAGCTCAAGCACACGGGTTTAGTGCGTGAGTACGTGAAGGCGTTCCAGTCGTTGATGTTGAACATGAAGAACATGTCGGAGGATGACAGGCTCTTCAATTTTATGGCTGGTTTACAGTCATGGGCACAGAAAGAACTTCGACGGCAAGGGGTGAAAGACCTTGCATCGGCAGTAGCGGCAGCGAACAGTCTTGTGGATTATAATACTGGGTCGAGTGGCTGCAGTAGGAAGCAAGCTCCTTTGAAAGACAATGGAAAGGCAAAGGAGGACCAACAAGGCAAGCAGATACAACCAAGTAAGTACAAAGGTCCTAACTTTGGTTGTTTCATTTGCAATGGTGCTCATAGGGCCAGGGATTGTC
>JAYJMB010003793.1:0-13665 GCA_036873735.1 Pouteria campechiana
AATTTTTGAAAAGAATTTTAGATGAAAAGAGACATGACTAAGATAACAAAGAACAAAGCCAATATATGAAGAAGCTCTATATGTTTGAAGAATGTCAACTGAAGACACTTGATTAGAGTCTGGAACATCTTCTAGAATGTTTCAAATGCAAGATCCAATCATTCAAGGCTAAAATTTTAGTTTAAGGATATGCCTGTTATCAATCAAGTTCAAAAGACACTTTGAACAAATTTTTAAACATCGAAGCTTATCAAACAGATGCTCAAGTTTGGACGCAATCAGGCTTCAAAACATACTTAAGACAAAGTGCACCTTAGTTCAAATGAAGTGAAGCAAAGTTCTGGACATGAGCAACGGTTCAAATAGAAGCAGAACCAAGTTCAGATATTGATAAAGTATGAAGCCAAGATGCAGTATGATCTATGATGATTTCAGACGAAGTCAGTTTTCAATGCCTCTCTATGTTCAAAATGGATAAGTCAAAAAATGTGAAGCCAAGGTTCAAATGAGAAAAATTTTATTTTGGACAACACCAAACTAATTTTGTACGAAGTCAACATTCTTGCATGGCCATGTATTTCTCTATCCGAAGTTATTATTTTATACAAAGCTAGTTTGAATCATTCACATGAAGTCTCTAGTCAATCTGAAGTTACAATTTTCGACAAAGTGAAATTGCGGACAACTTTGATCAACAAGAGTTTTAGACAAAGCTTCCCGTCCATCATTAAAGCCATGCTTATTTTAGACAATATGAAGCCATAAGAACGCTTCAATGGTCAGAAAATCTAGATTCACTCACATTTAATGTATGTCATCTTCTCTAATGGGAAGATTCAAAATTAAGTATAAAAGGAAAAATGAGAGACCTTTCAAAAGAAGAAAATCAAAGAAGAAAGAGGATTAATAGAGCATTTACTTTCATTCAATTTTTCTTCCAAATATTTCACAACTCAATTGTGCTAATTACAAATTTGCGGTCAAAGCTCAATTACCTTCAACCTTCTGGAGTTTGATTTCAACAAGCTTTAAATTATCTTATTCATTTAGTGATTCTACATTTATTCTTTGTACAAAGTAGCCTAGCTAAAAGCATATTCCTAAATAAGTTTTCTTTACATTTGTTTAGTTCAACAAGTAGTGAGACATTACTGACAACTTGAAAACCAACAGTGTATAAGTTTGTTGGTCAGCTTGGAAACCAATAATGTATAAGTTCATTGGTCAGCTTGGAAACCAATAGCGCATATGTTCGTTGCTAGGCTCGAAAACCAATAGCTGTAAGAGTTGTTGGTGACCTTGGGAAAACCAACCGTTGTAGTAGAACCTAAGAACCTAAGTGCAGTAAGGAAGGTTGACTTAGAGAGTGGAGTTGGTATTAGGTTGGGCCAAACCACTATAAAAATATCCTTGTATGCTTGTTGCTTGATGTATTCCTTTTATTTTTAGCACCTTATTTTATTTTGGCCATAATTTTTTTAAAGCCTAATTCACCTCCCTTATTGAGCTACCTACTGAATGGGACCAACAATTTATGATTTTTCTTTATATAAAATTTGTTTGAATCCTTTTAATGCTCCCCCTAAATATGTGTATTGATTAATTTAGAGGTCTTGATTATTTTTATTTTTGAAATAAATTACACCCCTTTTATCAAATAATAAAAGCATCTCTTTTCTTTGCCTTTTTGTCATAATTAAAAAGGTATTTACCAATACAGTAAGTGTATGCTAGAGTAAGGAATGGCAAAGAATACGAATGCAAATACAATGAAGTGCATAAATGATTATGAAAGACAAGTGTTGGACCAAACATCCTTTACTTGGATTGATTTTGATGATGAATGTGTTTAGCCAAGTAGGTTTTGATGATGAGCAAAAGCATATGAGTGAATGGTTAAGGTACTAATAGTTATTTTTTCCAGTATTACAGTAATAGGTATAAAACATATTAAGGAAAATTAACTTTAGTTAAGTGGACAATGCAGGCATAGATCATATTAGAGACAAAGATCCATAACATCATGTCTATTAAGGAAGAAAACATAAATGCTCAAGAGAAAGAATAATACTGAAACATTAAAAAGAATTTTTAAATGAAATAATACATGACTGAGATCACAAAGAACAATGCCATATATGAAGAAGCTTAATATGTCTGGACAATGTCAACTAAAAACACTTGATTGAAGTATGGAATAACTTCTAGAATGTTTTAGTCACAAGATCCAAGCATTCAAGGCGAAATTTTTAGCTAAAGATATATATGGCATCAATCAAGTGAAATAGATGCCCAAGTTTGGATGCAATAAGGCTTCAAAACATACTTAAGATGGAGTGCAACTTAGTTTGGATGAAGTGAAGCAGAGTTTCAGATGCAAATAAAGGTTTGAACAGAAGCGAAACCAAGTTTGGGCATTGATAAAGTATGAAGCCAAGATGTAGTATGATGTATGATGATTTTGGACAAAGTTCATATACAACACATCTTTATGTCCAAAATAGATAAGTCCCAAAATGTGAAGCCATAGTTCGGATGAATGAAATTTTATTTTGGACAATGTTGATCTAATTTTGGATGAAGTTCAAGTTTTTGCATGGCCATGTATTTCTCTATCTAAAGTTATTATTTTGAATGAAGCCAGTATGAATTGATCACACAAAGTCTCCAGTCAGTTCACAGTTACTATTTTAGAGGACGATTTCAATTTGCGAGAGTTTTAGATGAAGCTTTCTCTCCGTCATTGCAACAATGCTTATTTTGGATGGTATGAAGCCACGAGAATGCTTCAATGGTCAGAAAATCACCTAATTTGCTCACATTTAATGTATGTCATCTTCTCTAATGAGAATATTTGAAAATTGAGTATAAAAGGAAAAGTGAGAGATTGTTCAGAAGAAGTAATTCAAGAAAATGAAAAAAGAAAGAGGATTAATGGTGCATTTACCTTATTTAAGTTTTCTTCCAAAGATTTCACAACTCCATTGTGCTGATTGCAAATTTGTGCTCAAAGCTCAATTACCTTCAACGTTCTAGATTTTGATTTCAATGAGCTTTTAATTGCCTTATTCATTTAGTGATTTTGCATTTATTCTTTGTACAAATTAGCCTAGCTAGAGGCATATTCCTATATAAGTTTTCATTCCATTTGTTTGGTTCAGTAAGTAGTGAGACTTGCTGACAGTAGAAGTTCTTTGGTTAGCTTGGAAACTAATCGTGTATAAGTTTTTTGGTTAGCTTGGAAACCAACAATTTATAAGTTTGTTGCTGATCTTGGAAACTAATAGTTATAAGAGTTATTGGTGAGCTCGAGAAAACCAACTATTATAGTGAAACCCGAGTGCAGCAATGAAGGCTGACTCAGAGAGTACAATGGGTACTAGTTTGGGCCAAACCAGTATAAAAATATCCTTGTTTTGCATGCTATGTGATCTATTCCTTTTATTTTCATCACTTTATTTTATTTTGGCCATAATTGTTTTTAAAGCTCAATTCACCCCCCATCTTGAGCTACTTTCTAAACGACACCAATAATTGGTATTAGAGTAGACTTCAATAGTTAGTCTTGATTACTAGATATTTTAATTGTTTGAAGAGATTCTGATGGCCAACATGTTCCACAACATGCCCGTAGAGGGACAATCCATTTCTAGACCTACACACTTTGATGGCATCGATTATGGATCTTGGAAAACAAAGATGCAAAATTTCAAAATAGTCATAGATTACCACTTATGGCTTATCATTTAAAGTGGCAAGGAAATCCTCAATAACAAAGATAGATACACTCTAAAGGACATAAAAATTGTAGAAAAAGTGGCTAAGGCCAAAAATTACCTTTATTGTACATTGTCCCTTTAGAGTTTGAGAAAATCTCCATGTGCAATTCTGCTAAAGATATTTAGGATAGTTTGGACATTATTTATGAAAGAACTAATCAGGTCCAATGGACCAAAGTTAGCTTTGATATATAGGAAATGGAGTCATTAGAAAGATTAATGCTTGAAAATTCAACAGAAGATAAGGGAGAACAAATCACTACCATCAGCTTCATGGCCCTTCATGATAATGAGGTATATTCTAAAACTAAAACTCTCAATTTTCAACAAGTTCTAGAAGAACTATATGATGATTTCAAGGCTCTAATTACCAAATACAAGGAGATTAAATAGGAATTGTTTAGAATGATTAATGAATGCACCAAATTTAAAGAGGAAAATGATTTCCTCAAGAATACCAAATGTACCATTAGTAAGCTTGAGATGGTCAAGGCTAAAAACAACGCCCTTAGAAAACCCTTGACCTCTAGTTTAAATTGGAATCAATGAGAAAATGTGGACATTAACAAAGGAAACAGAATAGTCATTCTGGAAGAAAACATAGGCCTAAAAAGAACATGATTTGGGTTCCCTAAAAATGTTGCCAAAATAATAAATGCCATACAATCTCTGTGCATGATTTATACATAACATTTGATCATTATGTAATGCTCTCAGTTATGTGTCTTAATATCATATCATTCTGAATATGATAGTCATTCATCTCATATTTCTTCTCAAATGATTTGTGCTAATATGAATGAAATTAATCATTGAGATCATTACAGTCTTAAGGCATAAGTTAAGCCTTTCTGGGAAACCTCACAGTTTAAGTTCTAAAATTGAAATTCCAATCCTTGTCAGATCTTTTGTAATAATTATTTTGATTCAATTTCATGGTTAGAATATTTCAAATGATGCTTTAGACATTTTGATAGTATTTTAGATGTTTTGTGCATTTTTTATTTTTTAAACCTTGAGCTAAACACATATTATCTAAAGTTAAAATTTTTGGAATGAGTGAAAGTTCCACCTGTTGGTCCCTAAAGGAAGGTAAATACCCAAGAGGGGAGGGGTGAATTAGCAATTTAAAACTTTTTCTAAACCCCTTTGAGATGGAACGTCCCTCTAGTAAGCAAGGCAATCAAATAGTAATCATGCAAATAGTAAGACACAGGGATTTTTATAGTGGTTCGGGCAATCAACCCTACTCTCCTCTTCCAAGCACTTTCCTCTTAATGTCTTGGGTTCTATTATCTCACTATAGTAGAAATACAATAGTACCCCCAGCACTCTTTTAGACCAGCTCTAGGGGGCTTACATAGTACTCTTAGCACTCTTCTAGATTCCAGCTCTAGGGGTTGTAACCCAATGCTCCCAGCACTCTTCTAGATTCCAGCTCTAGGGGGCATAAAGCTGTGCTCCTAGCACTCTTCTCAATTCCATCTCTAGTGAGCATAAACCAATACTCACAACACTCCTCTAGATTCCAGCTCTAAGGGGTGTAAACCAGTGCTCCCAGCCCTCTTCTAAATTCTAGCTCTAGGGGGTGTAAACACTGTAGCTCTTGTTTTCACTTAGAAAGTCACAACTCTTCCTGAGCTTGGTCAACACTTACCAACTCAAGGCAATTACAAGGATGTAAGGATGTGAAGAGTTAAGCACACTTTTAAAAATATCTCACTATAAGTTCAGGGGAAGAGTTTTGAAGCTTTAAATGCAGAAGTAAACGATATTCTTAGAAGGTAGTTGAAGGCCTTTTAGAGATGATGTAGAAGGATTAAGTGTGAAGCTTCTCAGCTCAGTTGAAAGATGAATGAAGGTTGTAGCTCTTGACAAAATAAGCAATCAATATTTCTTCTTCTCAAAAAATTATTTTTTTCATCCAACTTTACTCCATTTATATCAACTTTGAATTCCAACCGTTGGTGGTAGGTGACGTCCATTTATTATAGAAGACCATTCTGATTATCTCTTTTGAAATTGTAGTCTTCTTAATTAATTCTCATTAGCTAGAATGCTTACTGCCTCATTCTTGCCTCAAGTGAAAAGATAAATTTCTGCTTTAGGTAAGCATTTGATGAGGAAATGTCTTCAGCATTGTCTTTTTCATGGTTTTAGAAAGAAGGCATTAAGTTTGAATAAATTTTCCTGATCTAGTTTATTTGGCGCCTCATTTAGATTTACCCAAAGTAAGTTTTGAACAAATCCACTGAATCATTACTTTGTCCAAAGTTAATTTTGGATAAATTTTGCTTAGCCATTCCTAATCAAATAAAGTTTGTTCATTCTACTTTGTCTCATGCTTCATCCTATTTATCTGAAGTAAGTTTTGGGCAAACTCACTAAACTGTTACTTTGTTCAAAGCTCGTCTTTGTCTTCTGCATTTGTATGAAGTTTCTACCTTAACTCTTCCGATGAAATTTCTCTTCATTTTGGTTTGTTTGTAGCCTCATGCATTTGTCCGATGCATCTACCTTAAAGCTTCAAATGAACTTCTTCCTCACTCCACTTTATCCGTGATTGATTTGGGCGATCTTCAGATTACGGACGAACAAAATTTTTTATTGTAACTTTGTCTTTGGCTTTGTCTAAGTAGTCAATATGACATACTTTGGACATGTGTTTATGGTATGGATGATCAATCTGTTACTTCATTTGTACATTTTTATGCTTCTGTAACTTGTTTTTGTATACTTAAGCACTTGACAAATATTCATTAGTACAACTTAATTGAGTTCTGTTTGTCATTAAAACTATGCATTTATATGAACAATCTTCCCTTTTTCGATGATGACAAAACTTGATTAAATAATCTCATTATAGTTAAATAAGCTCTCCCCTGGATTATGTGCAATATGTTCAGCAAATTTCTGATGTCTACCCTTGACTAATTGATTTGTTCCCTTTAATATTATTTGATCATTTGTGAAATATTATTTCATTTGTGATTGTTTTTCCTAAAGAGTTTTATTTTTTCAGGGATAATTTTGTAGTTTCTCTCCTCCTTTTTTGTCAGAATAAAAAAGAATAGCCGTAAATCACAAGACAATAACTCATAAGAAAGTAGAATGAAAGGAGATAAAATATGTACAAAAATTTCATTTCATTACATTCCAATATAAACAAGATTGAAGATTAAACAAAGCAAAAAATAAGTCATCTTAACAACAATGTAGGAACAAACATTTAGTAGAAATGTGTGAAGGGAGAAGGATGGAGAACTTTGTATCACTGGTAGGGATATAAAGCTTTAGAGGGGAGTGGTGGATGATAGGGGAGAAGAAGATGAAGCTATTGAACCTTCTTCTCCCCTTCTCTTCAAGAGCCCCAAAAGATGGTAAGATGGGATTCAGGGCTATCTAGTAGGAGATCAATGTCTACTGAGGTAGATCTTAATGAGATATACTTCTGGCTAGATAGATTAATGAATGACATTTTGATGGTCAAATTATAATTCTTCTCAAGTGCACGAGTGTATAACAGTACAATGTGCTTAGTAAGGGTTGATCCTACAGAGAACTGTCAAATTGATTCAATTATGTCTAGTTACTAAAATTAAGTTGTGCTAAATCCATAAGATAAATTATAGACTAAGTAAATAAAAATGCAATATAAGATAAATAGAAAAAATAGCATGAGTAATTTAAAGTAGTATTTAGGTTGTAAGAGTTTGGGGATCTGACTTCACCACTCAATGATATTTAGTGTTGTTAAGATGTTGGTATCAATTTAGTATCTTGGGTTTGTTTTATCCACTATATGATTATTACCGTTAGGCGTCCGGGTTTAAATCAAGTATTTTCTCCCATTTCAATTACCTACGACGTGTAGTGTAATTCAGATTCAAAACTCATGAAGATTAAAAGAACTTTAATGAACTAAGTAGAGTAGTTTAGTATATGAAGTCTACCTTAACCATCTACTCATTCATTCAAAAGAGCACAGTACATAGTTTAGCATATGACATCAGCATATGACATCTACCTTAACCACTCAAAGATAATCAAGCTAATTCACATAATTGGTGATCGGACAATTAAATAAATTAGATGATTGCATTATACAGAATGAATGAAAAAAAGATGATATTGAATTAATAACCCAACAATCTTTATTAAGAATGAATATCAAGGAGGGCTACATCATTGCCCCAGAAAAAGGAATTTAGTTCATAATGAAAACAAAAATAAAACTCTCTAAAATATGTATGATTGGAGAACTCAAAATCCTTCTCTTGCTCCTTTGAAAAACTTCTCTCATCCAATCTCTCTCCAACTATTTTCTGGATGTGTCCTTAAATAACCCCAAGTAGTAGGGTTTTAGTAGAACTCCTTCACGAATTACAATGCCTGTACGCATAGAGATCCTCTTCTAATATTAACTCAGTAATTTTCCATGAAAATATAGCTTCCAAAATATTATAATGAATAAAAATAGATGTTCTCAAAATAACTAAATTTCTACATATCCTAGGTTCTAAAAGTTGCAAAATAATTTTGACCCTAAAAATCAGTTTCCAATAATAACTTCACAATTCGCATGTCTCATAACTTTAAATTTACGACATTTGATGCATAGAAAAACAACTCAATTTGTGCCCTTCTAATTCTAGGCTTTGATTTCAAACTTTGTTTCTTATTATGCTACTTCAAGGGCATTGAAGATTGAGCTGTAAATTTGAATTCATGCTTCGGAGGTACTGAAGTTAATTTGCACCTTTTGATCCCCTTTAGTCCCTCTAAAATTTCAACTTCAAAGGCACAAGTCTGCTTCAGAGTCATGCAAGTAGACTTCGGAGGCACCAAGTCTTACTTTGGAGTCACAAAAGTCAACTTCAGAGTCACTAAAGTTAATTTTGGAGTCACTAAAATTAATTTTGAAGACACCAAGTCTTGCTTCAGAGTTACTAGATTTTGGATGTTCTAGAGCAGTTTTAGTAAAATTATCATAACTTTCTTATTTAAACTTAGAATTGCATGATTCGCTTTGCATTAGATAGATAATTGTAGGGGATATAACTTTATGTTAATCACTTATTTTGAATCATTCATCTTCTATGAGTCATGAGCCCTCAAAGTGATGCCTTGTGTACATCTAAAATTGATGTTTCAAAGGTCTCTGGAGAGATTTGCATTGTTATGGATGTAACTTCCTTATATGAACTCAGAATCATGCGATTTTTAATGCATTGGAAATCTAAAACTTTCATGTTGAATAAATTTTCCAAATCTGCCTCTATGAGTCTTATAAATTACTTTAATTGACGTCTTTTGTAATCTTTAGTTTTATTTTAAAGAATTTTATGTCTGTAACAAAATAAACTCTATTAAGTGCAATATTCACTTAAATGTCAATATAAACCACTAAAAACACATTAAAAGAATATTAAAAGAATATCTTAAACATGTGAATTTAGATATAAAAATCTGATATATTATGAGCTTATCTAATGCCCCAAAACTTAGCTTTTGATCATCCTCAAACAAAATAACAACCTGAACTCGTGAATCAGTCAGGAAAATCTCCCTCAAACAATCAGTAATATGCCAGACAAATTACACATGTGCACATATCTCAAAAATCACTCAAGATACTTGCCAAGTAATCTCATGAAACTGATGCTTCTTCAATCCTTTTATGAAATAAAAATGTGTGTGTGTGAAGTGTCAATCTTATGCTACTTGCATGTTTTTCAGTTAAAAATATGCAAACAAAGGATTCTCATGATCTTCACAAATGCCCCATAAGCTTGTTTTTCATAATTTCTCTCCACTAATGTAGGTAACTCTGTTCATTTGGATTAATAGGTCTTTGCTAAGCTTGTAATGGTGCCTTAGGTTTAGCTAACAAGAAAGAAAATAAAGATTCACAAAGTAAGAGATTATATCTGAATTTCACATGAATATTTACTCTCTTAACATTTTGTTTGGAGTTTTATCTATTTTAAGGGTTGTATTACTATCATATCCACAAACTTATTTTCTTTTACATTCATTATTATGTGATACACCCTAGCTATGGGCTGTATTACTACCACATCTCCAAACTTGTTGCCTATTGAGTTCATGAAGAAGTGATCCTCCCACTTGAAGAATAAATCCTCACTGATTCCTTTCCTTTTATCCCATCTTTCTTTTGACATTCATCTTTTTAATGATCCCCAAACTTATCTTCTTATGTACTCATATACCTCTCTACCATCATCTATAAATATGTCTCTTAATAGGTCTAACATGGTTTTTCAAGCTGAAAGGGACTGAATGATAAGGCTAAAAATAGAAAAGTTGTATGGTGGTCTTTTATATGCTTTGCATATGTCATTCTTTCATTAAAGATTAATGAGGACACTAGTAACAATGAATGTAATAGGTTATCTTGAAATGCTCCAACTGATCAAAGAATGCCTAAATCACTTCCCAGTAAACATGTTATCTAGGATTTCACCTTGAGGGATAATCAAACAAGTTCTAGCATGCTCATGTCAACCAAAATATGTCACTGAATTCACAACATCATCAACTAATCAGCATACAGTTTGCATAATCATGATGTAATGTGCTCAATGAAATTTTTATTAGTCATGAAAAAGAAGGACTTATCACATGAATCAATAAATGACAAGGTAACATCTATCCTTCATTCTAAATCATGTGCAATGGTAATAAAAAATTGAGCATATGTCATTTGATCATTATGAGAGAATGAATCTATCCTATTCAATTTCAGCATGTTAGCACAATTGCTTTTGGCTTTACTTGGCTAAGTCATTAGAAATTATAGCTCCTTAAAAATATACACCAAAATTATAAAAAAAAATTTCAAACTAAATTGATTGCAAATCTAAAAATTTTTCCAAAATTAAACTAAATACAAATTTGAAAACTAAATGTCCAAATACTCCCCAACTTAAACCAAACATTATCTTCAATATGAAATAATGACAAAAGTTTAAGTTCATGGTTTCTCTAAATGAAGTGCATTCTCATCCTCTTCTTTTGAAATTGCTTTGACATCCTTTGTAAATTTCTGTCAGTTATAATAATTGAAAGATCATCTGTAATCCTCTGCAACTTTTATACTCATTCTAAAAACAGACTTCTTCCTTCTGCAATAGAAATGTCAAACCACTACTTTTGTCCTAATAGAGAAAATAAATTAATTAACTAAACTGAATGCTAAGGAAACAAAGAAAGTTCAGAAACTTGGGTTGCCTCCCAAGGAGCACTTTATTTAACATCTGTGCAAGATGAATTCCTCCTTCATAGATTCTAAAATCCAAGAATTTCATTCAACTGTATTGGTAAGTTATCTTTCATATATCTCTTTACTTGATGACTATTAACTTTGAACTTATTCCCAGTCTTCAAGTTCTTTAACTCCATAGCTCCATGTGAGAACACTTGTGTCACTAGGAATGGTCCAACCCACCTAGACTATAATTTTTTTGGAAAGAAATGTAAACATGAGTCATAGAACAAAAATTCCATTCCAGGTTCAATACATCTTTTGCGAATGATTTGATCATGATATCTCTTTGTTCAATCCTTATAAATCTTTGTATTCTCATAAGCTTCATCTCTCAATTCCTCTAGTTCATTTAGTTGAAGTTTTCTCTCTTCATTGCCTTCTGCAAATCAAAGTTTAGTTTCTTTATCACCCAGTATGCTTTGTGCTCTAACTCCACTGGCAAATGGCAAGCTTTTCTAAAGGCAAGTCTGTAAGTACTCATTCCTATTGGGGTCTTTAATGTAGTCCTATATGTCCAAAGTGCATCATTCAACTATATTACCCAATCTTTCCTTGAGGTGTTCACTATCTTCTCTAGAATTACTTTGATCCATTTGTTACTTACTTTAACTTGTCCAAAAGTTTGTGGATGATAAGGTTTGCATCTCGATGAGTGATATTATACTATTTTCAATAAATTTGCAGATACCTTATTGTTGATATAAATGCATGGTTTTAATAACAAATAAAACTTAATTAAAGATTATGCACTAATGGTTATTTCCATGATTTTAGCATGCAAAATTAAGTTACAGGTCTTAAGAAAAATGAGCACATAAAACATATTCCATGGTGACAAGGCTTGGGCAAATAAAGAAGCAAAAGATGAAGTATCACTAATAGACAAAGCACAAATGAAAATGATTCAACTGTTTCCATTTGTCTATCAAAGTGGAAGATTATATCTGACGAATCCAAAATAGTATGTATATAATAGACTTCATCTATCAAAAGTAAGCCACAATTAATCCAATGGTTGTCTAATGCGAACAAACAAAGGGGTGAAGATCTTCTAGCGAAGCAATGAAAAGATCATGGGGTAGAGCAAAGACTTCATCTATCATGAGTGAGCCAATAATCATCTAATAAGATAAAGCAGAGAAGAAAGTATCATATGGTAGATGCAAGACTTCATTTATCATAGTTAAGCCAATGATCGTCTACTATCAACAGACAAAGTGAAGAAATAAAAATCATATGGTAGAGCAAAAAGGTTCATGTGGTGGAGCAATGGAGTTTTATCTATTCAAAGATAAACTCAATAGATAATCCAACAGATGAAGCCAAGAAGAGAATTCGTCTACACCTTAAGCTTAGTTTGTCATGTATAATAGACAACCTATCAAATGAAGCAATGAATAAAATCCATTTGCGCTCCAATACTCCATCTGTTACTTATAACAAACAACTCAATAGATGAAGTGCTGCAAAAATGAGATATACATGCTTCTACAATTCAACAGACAAAGCACTGAAAAGGATGATCCATCTGAATGGAAAGGATGATTTGTCTGCTACTCACAAAAGACAAACCAGAAGATGAAGAAACTTTGTCTTATGAATTGCTGGATAGATACTTCATCTGTCATAAGTAAAAGATGAGCAACAATTAGGATGAATTGTTGGTCTTCACTCAGCATGAATAACGTTCTTTCCATATTGATGAAAAAGTTAGCCATTGAAGCAATACCTTGACCAAAGCTTATTGAGAAACTAGAAATCATCTTTTCTAAGGTCGGCACTATAGGAATTTTAACATACAAGGATTAAGCAGAAGTCAGATAATTCAAAATACACTAATCAGAATGTCTTCTGTCATTAATGGAGCTCACCTACCACCAATGACTAGAATTCAAAGCAGCTATAAATAAAGCATTGTTGGAGTAGGAGGAACTAACCAAGTATTGAGAAAAATCATTCAAAACCCTCTTAAGAGCATTTACTAATTTGAGTTAAACCTTCTGCAATCCTTCAAGAGTCAAGAGCCTGATAACCTTCCTCAACTTTCGTTGAAGGCTCTCAACCACCTTTGAGAAGATCATTTACTTTTGCATTTAATTTTCTAAAACCTTCCCCTATGCTTACTAAGAAATACTTGTGCTCAAACTTCTGATATTCGGTCATTGTAAATTCCTTGAGCTAATGGTTGAGATTAGACTTAAGAAGAGCTATGACTGTCTAAGTGTAGGCAAGAGCTATTTATTCATGTCCTGTAGAGCTGGAATATAGAAGAGTACTAAGAGCACTATTTATGCTCCCTAGAGATGGAATATAGAAGAGTTTGAGAGAACTATTATATTTCTGCTATTAGGAATAGTAGATTTCAAGACACTAAGAGAAAAGTATTCTTGGAAGAGTGAAGTAGAGTGTTTACTCGAACCACTATAAAAATTAGTCTTATTTATTTGTGCATTTGTTGATTGAGTGATTGATTGCTAGAGGGATGAATAATCCCAAAGGGGTTGAGAAATTGTAAAACCCCGGGGCTCCAGTGTGATATTGTCCGCTTTGGGCACACGCCCGCACAGTTTTAAAACGCGTCACACCTTCACAACC
>JAYJMB010003794.1:0-13665 GCA_036873735.1 Pouteria campechiana
CCTTACTCACACTACTACAGAAAATTAGATTGGAGCAAGGTTCTAAATTTGGGTGCCCACGACAGCACCACCACAAACTAATTAGATCAAAATATTCATTCTTTAAGTTGACCCAATGTCTAGCAATCTAGTCTAAAGCCATGCCATCCTATCCGCTCATTGACTTTAGGCGATCTCCTAAATTTCAAGTTATTGCAATGTGCTTGGTGATCCCAAAGATAGCACACATTCATTTTGAGAGAGTGTGTATTTTATTTTTGGTTCTCTAAATGCATTCTACTTTTTCTTTTAATAAAGGGTGTTTACCCTTTGTGGAGATGTAATTAGGACCATCTATAGTCTGAGATGTGAACATACAATTTTTCTGATATACACAGCAAGTGTAATCAATTAAGGAGAATCAGTAAAACAAAATAAAAATTATTTAATTCACTCCAAAAGTGACAAATATCTTCATGTTATTCCATTTTTGTTTTCCTTTTCTTGTACTTGTTATAAAAAAGGTAAACTCAACATGAAACACCCCACCCTTCATTTTTAAGGAAAAGTAATGTTAATATATTTTAGAGACCTTATTTTTTTATGAAACTGACTAAGCTCTTCTTTTACACTTTGCAGATCTTTAGTCATTTCTACATTCACTCTATTTTCTTTCAAAAGTTCAATCTTAATAGCGCCATCACTTGCATTTGGATTCTTACCAAGTGGCGGCTTTGCTATCAACATCCCCTAGGACTTTGACAAGAGTGTCCCTCACTCCTTAATTATGGTGCCAACTGGCCTGACACTAGTCATCTACAAGAGGGACGTGACTCTGATTTTCCCCTCACCTAAAGCTATATCGCTAGCTTTTAGAAAGTTCCAGTAACACCGAAGGATGCCCTAGCAGCGCCAGGAGTGGCTTCTACTAACTAAACCTCCAACAACGAGGTTGAGAAGAAGCATAAAAAGAATAGGAGGCAAAGGAGAAAAGCTATTTCCCCTCATGCTCCTAGAATCACTGGAGATGAATTTGTTTGCAACACCACTTTAAACTCCTTAATGACTGGGAGTACTCTGGTCTTTGCTTACCCAAAGCAGAAGAAGGTTGTAGCTTTCCAACTCCCCAATGCAATCAAGGGAAGGCAATCAAGAACTCCCTTTAATCTCAAACCTACAGGCTCCTTTGGAAGAAATGCACAAAGCAAAGCTGTTAAGGGTTGTGCTCAACCTGCCAAAGGAACTGGGAGAAGGAGAATGAAGAAAGAGAAGTCCAAGAAGAGGTCAAGCCACAGGTTGACCATTCAAGAAAAGAACAAAGGATGGAAGTTGTCATTCGGGAAGCATATCGCAACAGTAAGAAGACCATCCACATCCCAAGATAAATACTAGAAATGCAATATGTTTATTGTTTTAGCCAATCTCTCCTATTCTAAGAGAAGAGAGATCAACAAGATAGGTACCCTTCAAATGCCAAGAAAGACATCAAAGGTAGAGAAGAGGGAAAGAAGGGCTAATTTTGGTAGCCCAAAGAAAAGAGAACATAAGAAGAGGATGATGCAACTTATTACTGTCTGCACTACTTCGGTCGACAGGGACCTATCATCGACACTGCCTTACCCACCATGTTAAGGAATCATCACAAGGTCAATGGCTAGATCCACGGTGCCTCACCTAAAATTTCATTCTCTATCGAAAGATGCTAGGAGAGAAGATCAAGTGTCTACATCTCCCAGCTAAATGATGCACAGACACTAATTTATCCCTACAGTCACGTCTTACATGGTTAAGGGAAATGCAACTCCCACTTCCATAGAAATGATAATGCAATGATTGGAACTACTCAAGGCTAAAAATTAGTAATTAAGAGAAACATATGCACAATAGAATGTTGGCTAAACCTCCAATCTTGACTGACCATCCAATGTTGCACGTCCTCTCTATCAACATTACACTATATATGATTTTGATGATAACAAAACTTATATTAAATTAAGAAACTTGTATGCTTAAATCTGTAATGATTATATATATGGTTATGAATCAATAGTAATTAACCAAGAATGATTAATTAAACAAAGCATACAAACTTCATTTTATGCTGCATACATAATAAACATAAATTAACTTTCACTGCATAAACTTACTAAATAAATATTATGCACCATAATTACTTAAGTTTTCATATTGTGCATTCAATGAAAATGTATATTATCCTTGCTTTACAAAATGCTACAATCACATGAGGATAAACTACATTATGATATTATAAATGAAAGCTAACAATATAGCAAGGGCAGAAATGTTCAAGTGCGGGATAATGATCATCTACAACAAATCATCTGCTACATATCAAAGGAGCTAAACTGATGAGAATCATGGAAGAAAAAGAAGAAAATAGAAGATTTAGAGATAAGCAACAAAAAGGTTACAGTTGTTTAAGAGAAGCTTCCATGAACAAAAGTATGGGAGAAAAACAAGACTTCAAAGGAGTGCTACAATGAGCTTGCATTATCTGTCAGCCTCAACGAAAAAATATCAATAGACAAATGTAAACCAAGAAGATAAAGGAGAAGCCATGATCAGAGAGCTTAAGTTGCAAACTACTTATATCTGATTAGTCTATCCAAGATAAAAGCACAAGGATGAAGAAGCAACTCAAGGCTTGGCAAACAAAGGAGTTGAAGATGAAAGCCATGGTCTAAGAAGCATAACTCTGTTCGAGAAATTCAAACCATCTACATTGACCAGACAAAGCCTGTCTGCGATAAAGAAAGAAGAAGAAACTCCATCAAATACTCAAACAGAGGAAAAAAGAAGAATTAATGCCCAAACAACAATACAAGAAACTAGAAGACTAGAGTTGTGTGAGGATAGAATGGCAATACAAATATAGAAGAGAGTGCAACGTCAGTTGAGCCAAGATAGATAGATCAATATTGAAGAGACATAGAAGTTGCTAGAACAAACCCCTTCTATTGCTTGAAATGTGCAGAAAAGTTAAAGAGTTGTGCCTCATCTTTGGATCAAAAGGTCGTCTATCACAACAGACAAAGTATTAGCCAAAGCAAAAGATGAAGTAAATACTGCACAACGAGATAGATGAAGCAGAACAGACAAAGAGCTACTTGGATTGAATTCAGTTGCAATAGACAAAGGCACAATTGTCTACAACCTATGATAGATAAATACGACGTGCAAAGTATTCTATCCAAGATAAAGCAGAACTTACTTTGTTTATCACATGCATCAGACATATGCCACACTATGTCTGTTCGAGCAAATTGAAGAAAGCTTCATTTAACACCTTTAATAGACAACAAGGAACAAAAGAAGAAAATCACACTTCATTTGTTAGTGCAAGACTGAGCAAACTTTGTCTATCACCTCTAACAGATGATGAAGAACAAAGGAAGCATATCTTACTTCGTCTATTCATCTTAAGGGAACTATTTTTCAATTGATCAACTCATCTTTACTAGCATGGTTCAAATTTAGTCTGTTATGTTTAATAGACAAAGCATATACATGAAGGATCGACTAATAGACAATCTTCTAGAGGAATTGTGGCAGACAAGGAAGTGTTTGTCTATCAGTTAGTATAACTTTATATGCATTAAAGTTTGTTTGTTACTTAACAGAAAAACATTCTTATAGAAGTTCAACTGACTGACAAACCCTGGGAGAGTTCATCTACAACTTATGGCAGACTAATGCAGACAGAGAGAGACCTTTACTTGTCAAAGGAATAATGATTTATTTGACTACGTATACAAATGGCATCTACACATGAGCCGACATAGTGTAGACTCATACCAGTCACCATTTTTGGTAATAAGCGGTGCTGCAAAGATTTTCAATATTGTGATGAGTTAAACGAGGAACACATTTATCACAGCTCATCCTCCTCTCTGATTGGCATTGCAGCAGCTCGAGATAAAACAAAAAGACCTGGACTTCAACGGCAGAAAATTCTAATGGTCTTATTCATTCAATGTTGCTCTCGTATTTACATTGATTGGCTCCCATCTTCTCCAATAGTGAAAACTTTGAAGAAGCTATTTAAGGAGAAGAATTGGGATGATTCGGTGGTGGTCAAGGAACCCATGAGAAATGCTCTCAACTTGATGAAAATCCTTCCGCCCATAGCCAAAAGCTTAAATTGTTATTTATCTTTCATGAGTTTAAATCTACTTATCTATATGGCCATTATCTTTACATTTTGGGAAGATCTCTATGTATTAATAGAGCTAAAAAAGATTATATCTTTTCCTATGCTTAAATGTGTAATAGTTTTTTTGGTTAATCTAAAAACCAGAGAGTTTGTGGTAAACTTGATAAACCAAATTATAAGGAGTTGTTGGTAATCTCTGGAAAACCATCAAGTTTGCTGGTGAGTTTCCAAACCAGTGAGTTGGTAGTGAGCTCAAGAAAACTACCAAGTTTTCCCGTGATCTTTGAAATGGGTGAGTTTGCTAGTGAACTTGTAAAACCAGAGGACTGTCAGGGACACTTGTACTTATGCCCCCTGGAGCTAGAATCCAGAAGAAGTATCAAGGACACTTATGTATTCCATTGTATAGGATATAGTGGAACCCAAGACATAATGAGTTGGTGTCCTTGGAAGAGTGGATGTAGAGACTGGGTTCCGAACTACTATAAAAATTAGCTTGTCTATGTGTGTGTGTGTGTGTTTGTTCATTTATTTTATTCTTCATGCATCTTTTTATTTCTATTATTCATCTCATGCCACATCACACATAAGTACGAAAAGAGGAAAATGATCCAATAGGGGTTATGCAATGAATTTTTATTTACCTTATTTACCCCTCCTCTCTTGGTTTAGCCATTCTACAAGCATTCTACACTCTTAACCTTTCATCCATGGGAACGGTTATGCTACCGAGACCATTCATCTTTAACCCACCAAGAGGGGATCCCATAGGACCGGATGCCTCATCCCTCGCTTCTCTAGTTGCTTCACCTCGGTAACTGCCCAATATTAGTGTGCATGCACAACTATTTGGTGCAAATATTCCACCACAACTGTTCAGTGCAAATGCGCATGCATAACCATACCAGATGAACTTGGATCCCATGGCACATTTCAGTGAAATGACAAATGACTAGATAGTCCAACAGTAAATAAACTTGCCTTCTCAAGTGCCAAACATTTATCATCGACCGTATTCGCTGGAGATTGAGAACAAGTTATTCTGGCCAGGATTCCAAATGATAGACTTCCACACGTTTGATGGAACGAAAGACTCCAGCATCATCTCACCCTCTTCAACTTCAAGATAGGAAACTATGTTGTCTATCACAATCTCTGTTTGAGATTATTTGGCTCATCACTCATGGGACTAGCATTCCAATGGTACTTAAAGCTTCTAACAGGGTCAGTCAAGACCTAGAATGACATGCAGAACTTATTTCTAGTAAAGTTCTTTGTGACTAAAAAGGATGTCACATTAGCAAACCTCTCCATTAAGAAGTAAAGGGATGAAGAACTACTAGAAGAGTTCATCTCTTGCTAGCAGAAGGAAGCTAGTAAATGTGAGGCAACCTTAACTAAGGAACAAAGACTTTACCTATGCCACAATGGCATTAAGGTTGACCTCGCGATCCTAGTGAATGTGCAGATCACCACCTTCCAGGCACTGGCCAATGAGGCAAGTTGGAAGGAAGGCTCCTTTCCCTCTCTAGGAAGAGCAAAGTTTGGGATGATAATTAGAAAAAATGAACTTTTCAACCTAAGAAGAAATAACCAAAAAGAAGCAAATCGAACATTTTTGTCATCACCACTAAGACCAAAGCTAGTGGTAATGACAAATAGTCAAAGGAAACGGAGATTATGAAGATAAAATACTAGTACTCTAAGGAGGAAGTGGTATAAATTCTATTAGGGCTAATTCAAAAAGGGAATATAAAGCTACTGGAACCCCTTTTCCTAGTAGAGGCAGATAAAGTGAATCATCCCCTATACTGTCATTACCATTGGGGCATCAATCATCCAATGGTTAAATGCAAAACATTAAGTAGAGTAATCAACCATTGCATGAAGAGTAGAAAAATTATGCCAAAGAAGGATGCACAAGAGACATCCAATAATATAACACTAAAAGAAATTCCTGATTTAGCAATGTTGGAACAGGAATTTGATCATTGGTTCTCTAAAACCCCTAGCCAAGAGGTACATAAGGAAGTCATTGCTGATAATGAAGGTTGGGATCTTGTCTGCCCAAAAGACATACCAAAAGTCCTATTGATGAGATGCGAGGGATGAAACTATTAGACCAAACATGCAAAGTAAATAGAAAGGGAGGATCATCTAAAAAACTTATTTCCATACACCAAATGAATACATTGCTAGCCATCATGGTTCTAGCCATATATAATTGGTGATTACCTCCAGCCCAAGAGGCTTAAATACTTCTACAAGAAAATGGTGAGAAAAAATAAGAAAAGAGTTTGCCTTGATCAAGGGTGCCCAGAGCTCTATGCTTGGGAGCCATCGCCATCAATTTCGTCAAATGCAGACGAAGTATGGGTAGCATTTTGGGAGAACTTACCAAACTTGAGAGCTAGGCATAACCCAGGCTCTGATGAGGACGATCCATTTGAATATCCAATGGTTGTGTCTTACTACCATGTTGGCAAAGACGAGGCTTCCACAAGCCAACTAAACAAGAAGCAAGAACATTCTCTTAGAAGGCGCAATCGCCAAAGAGAGCACCAACATTAAGGGTTCACCATATTCAATATTAGTGATTCACTGGTCACACACCTCCTCCGCTATGTTGATGAGTGCTGTGGAGAAAATCCAGACCTGCAAAGATGCATCAAAATTTTGAAAACGCACTTTCTCCCAAACGAAAGAAAAACTAGTTCCAAACTTTGACAGTACAGTGCGCTAGAGAGTGGGTCCCCTTGCAAGATATGCTCCTACTACACTTCCTTTCCAAAAGAAAGGAAGGAATCAGGAATTCTGTTATCAACTAGGACTAGCATTATGGTAAGAACACAGCTAATTATCTTCACAAATGGAGGGACATTGCTTGGAGCGATCCACAATTGATTGATTGCCTAGAGGTAGAAGAAATCCATCTTTGCCTAGCAAAAAGGGCCTATTTCCATCATTCAATGTCGTCTAACTTCATAGAGGCATTAGATCAAGCCAAAAAGAGGGAGATGAGAGTGATGGATGACCCACTCATTGAATTGCACATTGCGAGGGTACTTGAATACTTAAACTATATGAAGGTCCTTATTTTAATGAAAGTCCCAGAAACTAAACAAATCTGTTACTTAGGGTGGCCTATAATGAAGTTATTTAAAGAAGGCTACAAGGCTGCGATCGGACACTTATTCTAGTATCAAGTTTTAGTGTGAATGATATCGCAAAATGAGGCATATGCGATCAAGAGCTTCCCATTTTCATTGGCTGGTAATAGCCATGCCCTAAAGTAGATTGCAATGTTGTCTTCTAAATCATTCAGATCTTGGGAGGCATTGGCTAAAGCATTCACAAACAAATTTCATGATTACACCTCTCAGTTCTCTAAGGCACAAGTGCAAGGAATTCATCCTCTTAAAGGTAAACATCTTTATGATTTTGCCTTAAGATGGTGCAATATTTGCTTTTATTACCGTGTTGCAAGAAGAAAGATGCATAATATGCGCATGGGAAAAGGCTTTTCCATTGCCCAAAGAGGTACCTACTTCATTCCTGGATTGTTAAGTTGTCAATCCTAGAGCCATCAAAACCTATAAAAGTATCTTGCAACATGACTAACATCATGCCAAATGAAGAGAATGCTCCACAAGAAGCATCTAAATCACTTGAAATGATGGCCATGTTGCAATTCGAGAAGAATACAACTCAAGACAAAGGAAAAATGCCAATGCAAGAAGAGTCAGTGCCTGGAGTCCCTTGCCCACCTATTGAAGGAAAGGAAGCTCCAAAACTCACAAATAAACTAGATTATGATGAAGTTACTCACTTGCATAGAATCTTGTCAAGAGTGAGCATATACGATGCATTTTAGCTCTCTAAAGAGTCTCGACAAGCACTCATAAATGTGCTAGTAGATGAGTCTATCAAGGACCTATACCTTTGTAGAGGTAGCTAATACAATTGAATGCAACCAAACCATCACTTTCATAGATGATGACTTAATACTTCAAAGTACAAAGCATAATCATCCATTGTTTGTAAGTGGTGATTTGGTGGGAGAAAGGATTAACCACATTATGTTGGATCCAGGATCTGCATTGAATATTCTTTTGCTCAAAGTACTGAAGCGTATTGAGATGTGCCTATCCATTATCAAAAGCAGCACTCTGGTGATGTAAGACTTTAACCAAGAAAGTCAGAGGACTATGGGGACTATCACCTTGATCCTTAATATTTAAGCATTTCTCACAAAAGTTAACTATCATATCATTAATGCACTAATGTCCTACAACCTACTACTCAGAAGGCCACAGTTGCACTAGTACCAAGTTGTAGCATTCATGGTTCACCAATGCTCTAAGTTCCACTAGGATGATGTAATGAGGCGCAGATCAGCTGATGTATGGCCATTCACAATTTCAGAGGCATTCTTCTCAGAAGTCCAATACTATGAGCTAGCACCGAATGAGCTAGAGTAGCCAAAAGAATTGGCCAAGCCAACCTTGTACAGAAGGTAACAACCATCTACTACCGAAAGACAAGTGTCTACATCACAAAGATCCTCATCATAGGTTGTACCTCCACAGGTGGTTTCATTCCCAATGGTTCCACCACTAATGTCTTCACACTTTGAAATTATGACAAGTGTCTCATAAGAAGATAAGTTGAAACACATGAAAGAGTTGGAAGTGCTCCAAGTAGATGATGATGAAGAAGAAAGGTCACTATTTTAGCATCCACAACCATTGAAGCACCTAGTAACTCCTACTCCAGCACTAACTCCATCAATTCAAAATGTGTTCAACTGGAGGCCAATTACAACTTCCTCAAGTCCATAATCTTTTGCCTTCCAGGCTGGGATGTTGACACTAAGACTGCTCGGAAGAGGACACGAAAGAGGATCGGCCAAGCCTTCAATAGGTAGTGGGCAAGCCATACCCCCACCAGCTAGACTTTATGAGAATCAAGTCACTAACTCTTTGTAAGCTTATATTTTGCCACAACCGGCACTAATCAAGAACACTTGGTTCTAGATCAATGCTCTAGGCTAAAGGTAAACAACCACTACTCCTCTAATATTTTCACCTTCAATGTCAAACTATTCTCAAGTATTCTCAAAACCAACATAGTTGTTGGAGTTTGAGATCAAAATTAGGAGCACCAGTCAAGTGAAGCAAGAGACATCCTCCAATCTTAGCACCAAAACCAACAAATGAAAAATTGGAGGAGGAAAATTACAATCCATGTTGGTCAAGTATAATTGGTTACTAATTCGATTAGCTGAGTCAGAAATCATTCTCGATAAAGAATCTAAATCATAATCCTAAGTGGAAAAAAGAAGATTTGTTTTCAAGGAGATGAGCTTGCCCTATGGATAATGTCATACTTCCCATCTTCTACCCAAGAAATTCCTATTCAACAAAAATTTTCAAAAATTCAGTAAGGGATGCAAAATGATGATTGACCTTCTCAACATTTATCCTGATGAACCTTATATGTCGATAACCAGTCCGCTCTTCTCAATTTAAATCAAAGGAAAATTAAAAGGTCTCTAGTATCTAGGGGATCAAATAGGTCTTGGTGCAGACAATAATTTTGACGTGGACAGTGATGAGGAGTGTACTTAGATTGCTCCTATGTGAGTATTAGTTCGACTGTCAGTCCCACTATGTGGGATTGTCAATTAGCTCCTACTGAGTCTAAGATATCAATAATGTTGTCCGCCCTATCAACAATTACATGTTGCTATATGGATTCCACCTCTCACCATGCATCAAGAAAAGAGGAAGAATCTAAGTCTGATGACAAAGAATCACAGACAAACTTGGAGGGACTTGATGATGCAGACGACAAGAAGTCATTGATGACCCATCAACTCCTGAATCAAAATCAGTAGCAGCGAGTGGGACTCATGATGACAATGCGCATGAGCCAGATCATGAGTTAAACCGTGATCATTCAGAGGAAGAAGAAGATAATGACTTTAATTCTTTCTTAGAATAAATAACATATGTTGCAGCTCTGCTAAGGTTAGAAGATGTTGGAAAATCAATAATTGATGAACTTGAAGAGTTTAGCTTGGGTACAAATGAAGATAAGCGCCTTACCTTAATCACCAAATCTTTGTTGGAACATGAAAAGTAATTACTAATGGATCTTCTCAAAAAATTCAAAGATGTCTTTGCATTGACATACTCTGAAATACTTGGCTTAGATCAAGATATTATCATGCATTCTTTGCATATCTCTCCAAGTAAGAGGCCAATAAAGCAAGCACCAAGGAAGTTCAGACCTGACTTGGAGTAGTAAATTATTATTGAGATCAACAAGTTGCTGGAAGCCAACTTCATCTAAGAAATCAGGTTCCCGAGATGGATCTCTAGTGTTGTCCCAATAAAGAAAAAGAATGGGCAAATCCAATTTTGTGTCAATTTCTCGATCTTAATGAAGCTTGTCTGAAAGATGAGTTCCCACTGCCACATACAGAACTCCTTATTGACAGCACTTTTACTCTATGATACATTCTTATTCATAGATGGTTACTCTGGCTACAACCAAATCAAGATTGTGCTAGCAGATGAGGCTTTCACTGCATTTCGCACTCTAATGGGCAGCTTTTGCTATAAAGTTATGCCATTTAGATGAAAAAATTTAAAAGTCACTTATCAAAGAGCTATGCAAAGTTTTTCCATGACACGCTTCACAAACATGTTGAATACTATGTCGATAATTTGGTGGTAAGATCCAACAGTCATGAATAATAACATCAAGATCTACACACCATCTTTATACGGCTCAGGAAAAATAAGCTATGCATGAATCCACTCAAATGCACATTTGGAGTTGGGTCAGGCAAATTCTTGAGATTTATCGTCTATCATTGAGGAATCGAGGTGGGCCCACAAAAAGTAGAGGCCATTAGAAACATGCCTCCCTCAAGAAACATAGATGATCTAAGGGTTTGTAAGGTAAGCTATCTTATATCGGAAGATTTGTCAGCAATTTTGTAGGAAGATGTCAATCATTTCAACATCTACTAAAGAAAGATGTGGCCTTTGTTTGGGATAAAGCTTGCCAGAAAGGTTTCGATACCATCAAAGAATTACTTCATAACCCACCAGTTTTGGCTACACCAACGAAGGATAAACCACTTATTTTGTACATTTCCACAAGCAAGCAATCGCTGGGGGCATTGCTTACATAACAAAATCAAGATGGTAAGGAGCAAGCATTGTATTACCTTAGCCATCAGTTGATCAATGCAGAATGCAATTATTCTCTGATCCAAAAATGTGTCTTGCCATGGTATTCATAGCTCAAAACTCAAGGTATTATTTTCTCACTCATGAGATATTGTTAATTTCTAAAGCAGATCCACTCAAATTCTTGATTACTCGCCCCATGCTATTGGGGTGGTTGGCGAAGTAGTCATTACTATTGTTAAAATTTGACATTACCTTTATCCCATGAAAAGTTATGAAAGGACAAGTTTTGGTTAACTTCTTACAGCTCATCTAATCGATGAAAAAGTCATTATATAAGAAGACTTGTTAGATGAGGAAGTATTCATTACACAAATCAACACTCTCTGGAAAATGTACTTCGATGTGCTGCCAAAGGTGTCGGTGCTAGCATTGGAATTATCTTCATTTCACCTCAGAAAGACATCCTTCCTTGTTCTTTCTACTTAGGAAAGAATTACACCAACAGTGAAGTGGAGAATGAGGCACTAGTCTTTGGACTTCAGATTGTCCTTAACTTCAAGATCACAAAATTAGACATCTTTGGCGATTTGGAACTGGTCGTCTGATAATTAACCATTGAATATGAGGTTTGTCAGCCCAGTTTGTACCAATATTATGATATTACACAAATGCTATTGGATCAACTCTTTCAAGTCAGATTAGGCATATCTTGAGGATGAAAAATACCATTGTTGATGCTCTAGCAAATTAAGTAACCACTCTAGCCATTGTTGAAGGCCAAGAAATTGTTATTAAAGTTGAGCAACGAAGCCGCATTCTCGACTTATATGATGAGGAGACTACTAAGTGAGTGGAATGCGTAGCCTACATAAAATTAACAATGAAGAATTGGCGAACCCTATATGTTGACTAACTACAATACTGAATACTCTCAAAAAACTCACAAGAAAGATTAGCTCTAAGAAAAAGAGCTACTCGATATGTGTATTATAATAATACACTATATCACTAGGCATATGAAGGACTCTGGCTTCATTGTCTTAATGGGGAAGAGATTCAATATGCACTCATGCAAGCGCATTCCAATGAATGCGATGGGCATCCATCTAGTTAGAGATTATATAGATGAATTAAATGCCTAGGATACAATTGGCCTACCATGGTTTAGACTTACTGTAATTTTCCAAATCATATCTCTAATATCAGCTCCATGGGGATATCCAGCACATACCACCTTCAAAATTGGTACCTGTAAGCATCTCTTGGCTGTTTGCATGGTGGAGATTTGATATCATTAGTCCAATCAATGCTCCATCTTCCATGGGACATGCCTACATCCTGGCTGCAACTGATTACTTCTCCAAGTGGGTAAAAGCTGACTCATATAAGAGAGTTAAAGCCAAAGAAGTAATAGAGCTTATCAAATTCAAGATCATGTATCGATATGGTAATTCATGTCTGATCACATCAAACAATGGCACTCCATTCGAGAATGAGGAAATGGAGAAGTTTTGTTAAAAGCAAGAAATCAAACATGCTACACTATATCATCCACAAGGAAATGGCTAAGCAGAAGCATTCGGTAAAACAATCCTAAGGTTTATGAAAAGAATGATAGATAAGAATAAGCGATAATGGCATCTTAAATTGCCAGAGGTGCTTTGGGCCTATCGTACTACTCATAGGATAGCAACCAATGCAGCTCCATATTCTCTAGCATTTAAAGCAATGGCAGTCTTACCCTTGGAAGTGCAATTGCCATTGTTATGAGTTGCAACACACTCAAGTTTGATAATGGATCAACAAGGCAAGTTGTGAATCAAGGAACTCGATAGTTTGGATGAAAAGAAGTTCCAAGCTAAGTATAAAATTGAGTTATACCAAGCTTGCATGGCCGAGGCATATAACTAATCAGTTAAACACCAAGCTTACCACCTATGTGATTTAGTTCTCAAAATAAGGACTGAACGAATGGCAGGTGGCATATAAATTGCAAATTTACCTTATATCGTGCAAGAGGCTTATGCCAACAGTTCATATCGGATTGTAAATAGTAATGGTATAATAGAATTACCATTAGTGAGCATTTCCTAAAGCGTTACTATGGATGAGCTAAGGGAGCATACACTAGGGGCATTTGCTCCCCCTTTCTAATACTTACAAATGTTCCTAAGGTGATTTGATCTACATGTAAAATTCAAATCATTGCTATCTATGAGCCAAAAGAGAGTGATGAGAATGCAAAATGTCATATTTTATTTTTCTAATACTTCATCTTTTGCACCTATTTGATTCCTAAATATA
>JAYJMB010003795.1:0-13662 GCA_036873735.1 Pouteria campechiana
TTGAGGAAAATTAATAATAGTGGAAAATCCTTTGGTATTTTCCAAAGGCGACCAATTCCGGTCATGTCATTCCATTTTCATTTATTTCATCCTCATCCTTTTTTGTCCCTCGATCAAACAACTGCTAACTACTTTCCCCCAAAGATTATTGGACAATTTGCTCTCATTCAGCATGGTTCTAGCAATTTCTTGAATTGTCTTATTTTTTCTTTCTGCAACTCTATTTTATTGTGGAGTTCTATGAGCTGAGAAACTGTGATGGATTCCTTTATCTTCACAGAAATTAATAAATTTTCTATTTTCAAATTCACCACCATGGTCACTTCTTATTGATAATTGTTTCTCATTTTGAAAAAGTTTCGAAAAGGTGGAAAACATAGAGAAAGCCTCATCTTTGCTTGTCAACAAAATCACCCATGTGAACTTAGAATAATCCTTCACTATGACGTACACATATCTTTTGCTGCTAAGACTTAAAATGTTAGATGGCTCGAATAGGTTCATATGCAGTAACTCTAGGGGTCTAGATGTGGACATTTCATTCTTAAGTGAAAAAGATATTTTGGTTTGCATAAACATTTGACAAGCTTTGCAAATCTGATCCTTGTCATATTTCAAATTTGGTAGACCAATTATTTATTTTTTCTTCCATAAGAACTTGATATTTGACATGTTTATGTGTCCCATTCTTTTGTACCACAACCATGGATCATTATTGACTGCAATAAGGCATTTTTCCATGATTTCATCTAGATGAATCAAATAAATATTTTCATGTCCTTTTCTGCTAAACATTAGATTTTGATATGCATCAAACACATTGTATATAGATGATTCAAACATAACTTTATGGCCTTTATCACTATTTGAATAATACTTAGTAAGTTATGTTTAAGACCATATACATATGAAACATCTTCAATACATGTATTGAATAATCTATAAATTTTACTTTTACCTTTGATGAATCCTTTGTCATTGTTGTCATAAATAACTATACCTCCATTCATTAGCTTCAAATTCGCAAAAAGGTCTTTGTTCCTGGTCATGTGCCTTGAACATCCACAATCTATGAATTAGGTGTTTCTAGTTGCAGCTTTAAAGCTTACTTACAATCACAGAATTAAACATTCTTCTCACCTCTTTGGTTCCCAAGTAGTGGGTCCATTTATGTTAGTGGATTTGTGTGTGAG
This sequence comes from Pouteria campechiana, assembly GCA_036873735.1. Taxonomy (NCBI): domain Eukaryota; kingdom Viridiplantae; phylum Streptophyta; class Magnoliopsida; order Ericales; family Sapotaceae; genus Pouteria; species Pouteria campechiana. The sequence goes on from JAYJMB010003795.1 coordinate 1,194, forward strand.
GAAGGGATGTGTACTTTCCTTAGGTTTTCATTTCGACCTTGCACATTTTCTCTCCAACTTTCTTATATTAGTAATCATATATTTTGTGTCATTCTTTATTATAGAAATTACACTTGTTGGAAATTCTCTTTGGTGAGTCATATGCCACTAATTTTCTTACCCAAGAGTGTCCTATTAGTCTTCTAATATTAGAACAATTTCCTCTCTCTTCAGTGAGGTTCATACCCTTAGTCTACCCAACTGAACTTTCTATTTTCTAGTGGCTCATCACTACTAGATTCTTCACATCCAAGTCCTCTTTCACTCTTTTATTCAGTCATATGTAGAAACTTGGCTACTGATTCTCTTGGGTTAGAGAATTTATTCAACATGCTATTTAATATTTCTATCTCTTTCTTTGAAATTTTAATTTCTTTTGTAGAGATAGATTTCTTTTTGTGAGTATAGCATTCACCTTGATAGTAACATCAAAATGTCTCTTTTTTTAGGTGAAATTTTTTCCAAGTGTCTCAAATTCATTAAAGAGATAGTCATATAATTGCTGTAATTCATCAAGCTCATTGCATTTACTATAATAACTGGTAGAACTTGAAGAATCTAAAATATAAGAGTAGTAGGAATTTACCTTAGGTTCCAAGTTAGTGATGCACTTTTGAGATTAATTTTTGGTGGAGATGTGGCTTGAGGACTCATTTTCCATATGAGCCATGCAATAGATTCTTGCCAAATTGCCCACTTCTTTGTCATCTCTTTTACTTGAACTTGTGCTCAAAGACTCATAATCATTTACATATATTTTTCTTGCTTGATTACTTGATGAATTTTAAACTTATTTTTTTCTATCCTTTTCTCTTTTTCTTCATTTTCATTTCAATCCGCTCTCTCTTCGTTTGAACATACTGCAATTGTGTGTCCAATTCCTTTGCACTTATAGCACTTGGGCAGGTTTCTTCTTCTTTCTCTTCTTTCTTGTCATCGTGTTTGGACTAGTTTCTTGAGACGCTCGCTTTGTTGCTTCTCACAAACTTTTTGAATTTTCTAGTAAGCATTGCAACTTCATCTTTTGTTTGAGAAGTTTTTGTTATTACTCTCCTTTGCTGCTTTTATAACCAAGGATTTTCTTTGTTTGACAGGCTCCTCTCTCTTACTCTTAACGAGTTCTTGGGACATTAATGAAATAATTAAATCATCAACTTTTAGTGTGTTCAAGTCCTTGGCTTCTTCAATTGAAGTAATCTTTTGATTTCATAATTCAGTGAGTGCTCTTAAAATCTTCATGACCTATTCATAATTAGAGATTTCTCTCTATAGTCCTTTAAGAGCATCAGCAATTTTAGAGAATTTGGTATACATCTTGGAGATACTTTCTCATTCTGTTATCTTAAAATTCTCTAACTCTCCTATGAGGATATTTTTTTTTAGTTCCCTTAATTTTGGGAGGAACCTTCATATATAGATATTAACTTATCTCAGATGTCTTGAGTTGTGGTGCATGATGAAACTCGGTTAAACTTGGTTGCCGATAAGGCATATAATAATAAATTCATTGCCTTGGCATTATTTTGGACATTGGTTGTCTCATCTTTAGTCCAAGCCACATTGAATCTCTACAACTATTTTTATAGCCTACTCTAATATCACTTGTTGGTCTCTTTGATGAGGCACAACTTAAGAGGGGAGGTGTGAATTTGGTTAATAAAAATTCTATTTGCATCCCTTTTTAATGATTAAGACCCTCTTTGCAATTTAAGGAATTAGATAATGCAAAAAATCAAATAATTAGACACTAGGCAAGGATGATTATAATAGTTCAAGATACCTTCTCTAATCCACTCTTCCAAGTACTCTCCTTAGTGTCTTGGATTCTACTAACTAGGCAGAAATTACATTTTAGTACAACTAGACCCTTCTTGATTCCAGCTCAAGGGGGCGTATAAACACTTAATGGTAATGTAATTTTCTTGATTTCAACTCAAGGGAGTGTGAATACAATTTAGCAAGTTGATTGTGAGACACACTTTAATAATCAAGCTTGCTCTTTTTGAGTTTGTTCTCTAACACCAACTCTAAGCAATAAGCAAATGAAAATAGAAAAGTAAAAGTAACAGTAAAAGTTACACTTTTATATAGTGCTTCTTTGATGATGCAAGAAAAGACTTTTGAAGATGATTAATGCTTGCTTTGAGTGCAGAGTTAGCTTTCCAAGAAGTGGTTGAATTGCCTTTAATGAAGAATTTCGAAGCTTTTGGAGCTTGAAGGCTTGAATGCTTTGTTGCTTGAGTAGATGAAGAATAAACACTCTCTTAATACTTGAAACAACCTTGAAAACATCCCTTATTGATTCCTTTTATAGTACATCTAAAATCCAATCATTGAAGAGTAGTTGGAGTGCATTAAATACGAGGGAACATTTGAATTTTTGACTATTGTAGCTGTTAGGCAATATACTAGGTAGTTTGGCTAATCGTCTATCACACAGGCGATATGGCAAGCACCTGATCTAATTGGCTATGGCCATCATCCTAGTAGAACTTTACAACTTATATCACTAGCCACTAGCAGGCGATATAGTAGGTGGCTCGGCCAATCGGCTACTGACTAGGCAATATTGGTGGGTGGATTGGTTCTTCTAGGTGATATGGCATTTAGGTAGCAAGTAGTATGATGGGGTGGCTACGAATTTTAATTGCGGAATGACAGCTAATATCCTCAGGCCCCTGGGATATTGACTGTGGGTCTTCAGAGAGTATACAAGTACTGCAAGCGATATGTTGGGGTGGTTGAGATATCAGTTGAGGGGCAGGTGGTAGGCGCAGGTAGCTAAGCATTTCAACTGCAATAGTGTAAACCTATTTTCTCATATTGTGCTTTGTGAGCCTTGCCAATTTTTAATTAAGTATTGATTTGATTTTGTTAATCATCAAAACAATATTATAGACGAGTGATAAACAGGGTGATCATTTACAAGGATTGGGTGTGACTGATGGCGCGTTTGGTTAAGCGTCACTTGGTGAGGCAAAGTTCAAATTGAGTGGACTAGTATAGTGCCTCCAACCTTTTCATCTCTCCATATAAAAATTGGATTCATCTTCAAACTTGCTAATTCATATTCAAATTGCTTGAATCCATAGTTCAAGAAATTTCAGGGTGAGGCTAAAAGGCGAGAAAAGGCCTTAATTTATAAGAATACTGGTTGGAGAAATTCGAGGAATTTAAACCATTGCATGTCAAAATTAATTATAGTTTATGGTTCTCATTTACTCCAATGGTTACTGATGGAGCATGATGATTTGAAAATCACTCCCCTTTAAGTTATACAAAAGACAAAAAGACTCGAGAGTATGCTTCTCATCTTCCTTAGGAGGGATAAGTGTTACAGAACTCTAACACCCAAAAAATATCATCCAATTAGCATTATGCCATGTTGTTCTCCATCTGATTAAAGAATTCACTAAAAAAATCTTTGGGATACTTCCTAGAAACATCCCTATGTAGGATTATCTGGTTACGGAATCCAACCTACGCACAAATTATGCATGTATCCCAATGTGCGTATATCACTCATGTTAAAAGAACTAGGTATGCATCCTGTGAAACATAAGCACTTGATATTTCTACATACCCTTGAAGAGAGTTTCGTTTACTAACTTGAGCTTTGGAGTATTTATGTTGGGAATACCCCTAATGTCCTCTAATGATTTCCTAGTTTTTGCAGGGCTCTTTAAAGAGTTGTCCAAGAGATCAATTTGGGAGAACCCAAACAATATATTATACTTTATTCATTTTCAAATTATTATTGTTTTTTTATGTTATTTTCTTTTATTTATCATCTTCAAATTAAGATTTATTTATCCAATATATTTTTAATAGTTTTTAAACATTATTGATCTTTCAACAACAAAGTCTTTCATTTGCCAACGATGAACTTTGGCAAGCACTGAAGGACTACATCACAACCCTTGTTAGTGAGGTTGGTCCATCAACACAGGAATTCGAGTACGGATTGCACTTGTTTGGCCTCGGAAGGTTTGAGGTAGGGATGTCAATGTGCTGGTCCTCATCGGTTTGAAGTGGGTTTAAGAATCAACGAATTAAAAGTTTAGGTTTGGATTTCCCTCAAACCTAAGATGAAATAAGCTGGCTGAAATGGCTCCGCGTCGTGGGGGGGCTCAGAGGTTATCTGATTGATCAAATTATGCCATTCTTCATTTGTGTTTATGTCAGAAGCATCTACTATCAAGACTCCGATGGAACATAGATTTCATACCTTAAAAACTTGTTTTGTACAGGTTACTTCGCATTGTCACCCAATCCTAGTTTTTATCTTTTGGGTGGGTCCTTTAACATTGGTTCAGATCCAAGCTCTTAGAGCTGGGTTTATTCTTGTTTGGGTTTGGGAGTTCCTGTGCCTGACCTACAGGGGAGGTTTCCATACTCAGATTCTTTCTTATTTGTGTCAAGCAGGTCTAATGGCAGTTTGGGCTAGCCTAGCCAACTTTAAAAACCTTGTTTCAGAGCTGTTTCCAAGATACAATTGTTGATGATTGTTGCTTAGATTTGTTAGGATCACTGTTTGCCATTTCGATTATATCTTTGATATATCTTAATTTTCAGTGAATGAGTAATACTACAGCAATTAGTAGTTATATTTTGAGCATAACTTCCTTGTATATTTATACCTTGATTAATCTCACCTTCCTTGCTTGAAATTAATAATGTTACAGTGGTTCTGGGTTGTTCTGGCACTTTCGAAATTCTCCACGAAAATTGACTGATTTTTTCAAGTGACTTCTTTTTTCTTTCTTTTATTTCATTCATTCGTCTTCTTTTTTCGTATCTTTTATCCTCTTCATCTTTGTATAATTTTGGAACGGTATTTGCAATTAAAGACAGAGTGTTGCAACATGATTTTGGTCTCGGTCGAGTTTTTCAAAGCAAAGATATTATGGAGTTTAACAAATGCACTAATTTTATGAGGATGCTAATACAGCTGCATTTCTTGATCTTGTAGAGCGGCTATACTAGCGTAAGAGTGAGACCCATCAGGGTTTTTATCAGTGAAATCCTCGGGATCCGCAGCCTGCTCTTGACTTTGTAGTTTCATGATTGTCACCGATTGTCATGGTATTTAGCTTTATCTTTTCGTCACAAATCGACCTTTATTCATTGATTGACAAAGAAATATGCATCTTCATTTCCGAAAATGCACCGTTTTCTTTAGCATTTTTTAGTTTGTTATTCAGATGATTTCATGATTTACGAATGATTGCTTTAAAACCATCGACGATCTCTTCCTGCTCAGCTGGAAATTACCACTCCCATTTACCCGTATTGAAAATTTGATTTCAATCAAAGATACATGTTGTCATTTGGTAGCCAATTTTCAGAGCTGCAAGTACATCAACCGGTAAAGTAAATCAGGTCAATGAAATGGCAAACATTAACCAACACTCCTGATGGATTAACTGGTTGCCATGCTACAAACTAGACAGTCGCATGCATGAAGAATTGCTGTAAATAAATAAATATGGAAGTCGTGAGTCTCTCTGTATTTCCTGATTGTTCTGACAACTGGTACTAATTAAAGAAATGGTCATAAACCTTTCTTTAGCAGATCAAACCCAATCCGGGTTTCATTCGTTTTTCATTGGGAAATGTACATTTTGGGACAGATTACTGTAGACACCCATCCAGCTACAACACCCAGCCACAAATAAAATTCTGCAAATGGGCCAAGTCCAGAAACATTTCTCACTCTCGACTTGTCAAAAATCTAGAAGGGCAGCTGCCTGCAGCTATAAAAATCTAGAAGCTGCTGCAACAAACTCGCCTTCTCTTCCCTCTAGCAAAGTCCATTTTCAGCAACATGGTGGTTATAAAAGAGTTAGAACTCAACTGCTTCCAGTTGCCACCCACATTTCTCCTAAGCTTGAGCATCCTTTTTATATTGAAACCAGTCAAAAGTTGTCCCCAAAGCCTCTTCTGTTTTAAACTCCCTGTGGAAAATAATTGTAAGTGTAGGCAATTCCAATCTATTATTAATTTCACCTAGGATATGAATGAAAATTTCAGCTTTTGACACATGAAACCATCATGTACCATTGAGAAGCATATACCATCTAGTTGCATCAATTTCATCCGACATAAACACCATGAACTTTCACAACATTTCAAGCATATTTACGTTTCATTTAATTGTAAAAAGGGCATAAATGCCAACTATCCACTCACCAAGTATTTCAGGCCATCCAAAGATCAGCCTATAGTAGCATTTTTCTACCCAAGAGGGGGGCAACAATTACCTATAGGGTATTGGCCATTGGCTCCGACCTATGAAATCTATCTTTGTTAAGAATTTTTTTATTCTTCTTCTTTTTCACCTTTCCTTAGATTTTTAATTTCATGATGAGGTGCATCTGGCACAGTATGCAATCATACTATTTGTCTGTGTGTTGATTTCGATTGATTCATCTCCCAGAGAAGGGCCAAAGAGCCTTAATCTTGAGCAGTATATAACCAGTCGGTCTCTTATTAGTCAAGCATTTGAAATTGTTTCAAGCATTATTGCTTTGGCAGAAGAACACTTAAGATGGGGTTAGAAGAATGCAGCCATTTGTGGATGCATTTATAAGGTACCCATTTCAGCGGATGGTTGGGAATAATGAGATGGAAAAGCAGAGATTGAGGGTTTTGGACTATGAAGTGGAATCTACAGTATCTTTCTCATCAGTCACTTACCTATCATCTGAATCTTCAATGTTGGCCTGATTGGCAGAGCGGATTTAATTGGAGCAAATTGAATGCAAGAAAAATTGATATCATCAACCCAGAAGATGATTACAGCCATAAAGTGAATAAAATTAAAATAAATAAATAATAATAATTAAAAATATAGATAATAAGAAAAATGAAGTTGTTATGAAAAGTATATGCCAGTGATTACTTACATTCTGATGTATATATACCACAGAAAGTTTCTTCTATATTCTGAAGTAGTAACCTGTTGAAATAATTGTATTACTCGCATCTAATTGCTTTTCATTTTTTTCCTTTCAAAATTGGTTTTGGTTTGGAGGGCTTGTCTGCTGCACTTCTTGTGGTGTGATAGGATGGCTTTGTTAGCAAAATATCAATGATGTTCTAGTTTCGTGGTTAACTAAATTTAATTTAATTTAATTACGTAAAATAAATTTAAAATACTAATTCCAAATAACTCGAAGGATTAACTTGAAGATTTTAACGAAGATTTTTTTGCGGAAAATACATAATGAATACATGAAAATTTTCAAACAAAAGGAGTGTAAACAATAAATACATTAACTTTTATACCGGCTGAAGTGTAGATTAATAACATGCCTCGTTGAAAACTTGCCGCGAGCATTTTATTTTAGCTAATTTTCTTAAGCACCTGAGTTTTGATGAAAACTTACTTGCAGCTCTTCGTAAGTAACCAGGGTATTTACAAAATAGATTCTATAATATTGTTTAATTAGAAATTTTTAATTAACGAGGTCTATTTTGCAGTATTTCTTAATTCAGAGTGTCTATTTTATAAATATTCAAATTACAAGGGATAATTTATAACAAGTAAAATTATAAGGTTTATTTTACAAATACCTTCCAGTATACCTTGGAGCTTTCTTTGTCTTTCTGACGGACCCTCAATATCAGTCTGTCACGAGCCATTGTATGCGATGTAAACAATTTGAGTTGAAATTTGCAAATACCAAAAATATCCCTTAGGGAGCTATAAAATATATTTTCACTCCCTTCTCACCCTTCTTGTCCTTGAAAGTGATGCAATTCAAAATGAAAATAATGACCTTTCCATGTTAAAATATTTTGAAATCTTTACTATCAGTTTTAGAAAATATATTTTATAACTCTTATAGTATTTTTGTTATTTAAAAATTTGTAATTTCACTTTTTAATATTATATATAAAAGTTTTCAATAGACCATGACTTCGGGAGCATGGTAAAAGATGAATAAAATCATAAGGAGTCCACGGATATATAGAGCAAAGTTACGGTGATTATGCTATGTTTAATAAAAATTCAGGTGCGTCAATGAAAATTACCTTTTATTTTTCTGCAATCTCACTTCTGTCCAGGGATTATCTGATTGATTGGACTTGCAACGAGTATTTTCGATCATCAACGCTCACTAACTTTGGAATATTAATTCAATTAGTGCTTGACTGGGGCAAATAACGCCAAGGACTGGGGCGATTCTTTCAATGCTTGTCATGATTTCCGGGGCTTCTCTATGATTTCAAATTATTTGCATCCTTCTTTCTTTTTTTATTAGATTCTACCTTTTCCTAGCCTTTTCTTTTTCTATTTCCCAAGCATACCCAGGCGATGGAGTGATGGACATGGCAATGCTTGTAAATAAAGATTTAATTTAAAATTTTAGATATTTAATTATTTTATTTGAAGATTCCAGGTATACCTCAGATCATAAGAATACAGGTGATGCCTGAAGACGGAAGCTTCCGTCGATGCCGAGTAAGGTGCAATGGTGTTTTGCTGGGATAAGATTTCGCAGGCTGCATGAGAAAGGATGCCTTGAATGGCCGGATCTTGCACTCGGTGATTCACTGGAGTTTAATGTCAACCGGACAGTTTAATGGGGCATTAGGGTCTGTAGCCACTGCACATCCACTATTACACACTACAAAAGGATATTAACATATAACACTATTTCAATCATTATATTTATTTTTTCAATATTTTTTGATAAATTTTAATTATTTATTTCTTTATTTTTTAATTATTTACTTATTTTATTCTTTATTTTCAAATATATTTATATTATTTAAGCAATATTGTCAATATATTTTCTTCGTTTAAAAAATAATAAATAAGTTGATATTTTTTGAGTAATATTACGAATATACTCATGCAGTCGTGTTCCATTTCAACTCACAGAAACGGCTTGTTAATCCATTTTTAATTGATTAAATCACCCTCCATTTTTAGGCTAATTGCGAATTTACTCTCCCAAGGAAACGTGGGGATTTGGAAGGAACGCTTTCGTGTAGGTGGAGAACATTGGATGATCAGAATCCGGCTGCCCTGTATCACACGGGATGCCCAAGCAGCTCAAACTATGTGATTGACCAGATGGATGCTACCAACAATCCCAAAACTGCAGTCCTTTCAAATGAAATGCTCCAAAAACAATGCAAGGCACAACTGAAGTTTCATGAATAACATAGAATAAGGTCCCATTCTTACATAGCCTTTAAGGACAGAGTTTTCAAGACCCATGTTATAGATTTTTTTTATAACACTAAGTAAGGCCCCAAATATCTCTTTTCGTCATGCCACCCTATAGCGTTTTTAAAATATTATTTATATTTTTGATACAAGAAATATCTAAAATAAATGTGTAAGTAGAACATACTAAGAAAATCAAATTAAACATTGACAGCAAAAGTTATGATATTTTATATCATATCATCTACTTTTATATATGAAAGACTTTATTATTTATTAATCTAATTAATTCTAAATATTTAAAAATTTACACAATACATCAATATAATATAAACCATTTATAGTTCTAAAATAATTTCCATCATTAAAACACTTTTCAAAATAAAAATAATGTGTCTCATCCAAGTATGTATTACTTTTCCCACCAAACATAATATATATATGTATATATATATATAATAAATTTCATAATAGATTTAATAAGATATAAATCATTTATAGCTCTAATATTATCCATTTTTATGTATAAGAAACTTTATTATTTGTTTGGTGTTAGAAAATTCTAATATAGATACCTAATTATCCAAAGTGGGATATGTCCTCATAGCAACCTGTAATCTTAAAAATATCGGATTAGTCTTTCATCCTTTCCGTGGAAACCTACAATATCAGAAACAACGAATCCGCCTCTTGTGGCTTCATGCAAATATTATAAACAATGGATCCGCTTCTCGTGACATCCTGTAAATATTAGAAATAACAGATATGGCTAGCATGACAACCTATAAATTTTATAAACAAAGGATTTGCTCTTCATAACATCCTACAATTTAAATACAAATTACACCCAAAGAACCGATTTATATGCATAATTTGACGCATGAATGCCTAAGTAAACAATTTTTGATTGTTATGTATAATGCATAATTTTTGGCAAGTATAATCCAATGCATGCATAATATTCGGGAAGCATAATTTTTAGTACATTGCTAATATAATTTGTAGCACTTTAAAATAATACATGCATAATTTTATGTATTAAATGTCATAAAAATCTTATGCTTTCAGACCTATTCACTTATATCTCATAACCTAACTATCTCTTAGATAATCTGCTTTGTTTATTGAATCTAGAATGTCCAAAAATATAGAAAGTTACTTTCTAATTACTAAAATCTAAGTTCAAGAGACATAAATCCCATCAAAATAATTTTAGCATGAATAGTACTTTGCATGAATAGTGCTTCAGGAATAATGTTGTGTGAATAGTGCTGACTGGAAAATAGTGCATGAATAGTGACCATGGGTAACCGTGTGTGAAGGATTCCAACATCCTTTTACATATGAAATTTCAGCAGTTTGATAATTTATCATCGGAGAGCCCAATTACGAAGAACAAAATCAAAGGGCAAGATTTTCTTAAGAGTCACATCAACATTCCATTTGAGGACAACCCAAACATTGATGCTGTCTATACAAACTAAACTATATGGTTACCAATTCTAATGACTCTAATTGCATGGTTTACAAATTCTTATTTTCTTACCCATCTTCTTATTTTTTAATCTAGATAGGTCGACGGAAAACATAATCTAGGTAGGCTAACGAAAACCAAAAGTGATGGCGAGCTCCCCACAATCTCGCGACCCAACGGCTCCATGGAAGCTTTTGTAAACCCTCCAATTCCGCAATGAGTTGCCTACCCGATGAGTGGGTAAGTCTCGTTCGAGGCACGGTTTTGTAAAATCTCCTGATGAAAACTGACTTGAGTGTCAGAGTATTCACACCGGGAACACTCCTGGCATCCTTTGACCTTTGTTTTAGTCTTACAGGACTCTAAACAAGATTTTCTTAAGAGTCACATTAGCATTCTATTTGGGACTACTCAAACACTTGTATAATTAAAATATATATTTAACTATTTAGATGATATATTTAATATAAGAAAGATCATTTATAATTTTAAAATAATTTTAATCATTAAAAGATTTTCAGAATTTTTTCATATGATCCATCTAAATACGTAAATTTAGATATTTTTGATATGGAAGATTTAAATTATATTTTAAATATACTGTAAAGGTCGCCTATTGATATATTTACTTCTCCCACCGTCCACACTGAATATTTCACAAATGCGTAATATTTGTATTCGCTTACCAACAACACAGCATGTAACAATACCTAATGTCGTTGGATTGCCAAGGTTTTTGCCTGTGGCATTTGTCACCTTCCCATTGGCGCTCCATCCCATGGAAAAAGTAAGAGGTCTATAAAGTTTAGGGGTTTTTGCCAAAAGTGAGAGGTCTCTGAAAGTTTTCAATTCCTTGTAGAACAAGCCTTGCATCAACACCATTGTATCCAACGCATCCAACTCCGTTAGCTGTCAAGGTGCATGTTTACATATACAAAAAAATGAAAAATTATATTTCAATGGGAAATCAAGCCAAATGGACCCAAAAGATGGAATCAAGAGAATCAAAACACCTAGTTAGGGCCCCACTAGCCACTAGCCAACCAAAATTGTCGCTAGTCGGCATTGCCATTTACTATTGCCGGAAGCCACCATCGACAACACTAGGAGCCACCCAAGCCACCGTGCATTATTGCTTCCCACCTCCATTGGAGCTGCCTGTTGCACACTGCAGCTCACCATCCGTTAGACTTGGGCTTGCAAGGGGTACAACTTGGGTAGCGTACCCATGAACTGAATCGGAACCAATCCAATTTTTTTCAATTTCAGTTTCACCTTTCTGACTTAAAGGGTAGCGTCGGTTACACCTTCTTAACCTGCATTCATTTTTAGGGTAAGTTCGATTCAAAGCATTGGATACCCAAATTGAATCGACCCGCATGAATTATTAAAAAATACTAAAAGACTTAACAAACTAACACAACTTGACTTATTTTCATAATTATATGTATATTTCACATTATTACATGATACATGTATTTAAGCTTTAAAGCTTAAAAGATTATTCAATGGATTTTGCTCTCATCCTTTAATAAATTACTAATTTTCTCTATCTTGGTATTTATGATGGGCACAACAATCAAGTATAATTGAGATATCTTTTGGAGACAAGGTAAGCAAGCATATGGTTGAAGTCAGAACTTTTATTTGTATTTTATGTCACATTTTCTTTACTTTGAAAGTGGTGGTGCTGTTGTGGGCACCCAAATTTAGAACCTTGCTCCAATCTAATTTTCTGTAGTAGTGTAAGTAAGGGTCGATCCCACGAGGAG
>JAYJMB010003797.1:0-13660 GCA_036873735.1 Pouteria campechiana
GACAATGGCCACAAGGATAAGTAGATTGAAGCTCATAAAAGATAGATAATGGTTTAAGCTCTTGCCCATGGGTGGAAGGATTTGCATAAGGTTAGGCACATCTAAAAACTATTCCTTCGCCACCTTTGAAACGTCCCACCTTTTCTCCTTAAATAGCTTTTTCATACTTTCAACTATTGGAGAAGATGGGTTCCATTGAATATAGAAATGAGAGCAACATTAAATGAATAAGACCATTTGAGTTTTCTCCCATTGAAGTCCAAGTCTTTTTGATTTGTGCCAAGCTGTTGCATTGCTGTTCAGAGAGGAGGATGAGTTGTGTTAAAAGGTGTTACTAGTTTGACTCATCACAGCTTTGAAAGTCTTACAGCACCACTTATTACTAGAAATGATGATTGGTATAAGTCTACACAATGATGGCTCAAGTGCATATGTCATTTGTATGCTTAGTCACATAAATCGATTTCCTTTGACAAGTCACGGCCTCTCTCTATCTACCATAAGTTGTAGATGAATTCTTTCAAGGTTTGTCTGTCAATTGAACTTTCATAAGAATGATTTTTTTCATTGCAAGTAGCAGACGAACTTTGAATGGCACAAATGAAGTTGAACTGATTAATAGACAAATTCTTCTACTTCAATTCCTCTAGAAGATTTGTTTATTGATCAATCCTTCACGAATGTGCTATCTCTGTTGTAGATAACAAGCTAACTCTATATGACACTAATGAAGATAGGTTGATTGATTGACAAACATCTCCTTCTATACGAACAGATGAAGTGGAAAGTTTTTCCTTTGTTCTTCATTGTCTGTAGGAGGTGACAGACGAAGTTCGCACACTTGCACTAATAGATGGAGTGTGGTTTTCTTCTTTTGTTTCTCATTGTTTGTCGAAGGTGCCAGATAAAGCTAACTTTAACTTGCTCAAACAAACAAAGTGTAGTATTCGTCTGGTGTAAGTGATAGACAAAGTATTCTTTGTTTTGGATAGATTACTCTACACGTCACATAGGTTTGTTTATTATAAGTTGTAGACGAACGTGCTTTTGTCTGTTGAAGCCCATTTTGGTCCAAGCACCTCTTTGTCTGTTCAGCTTTGTCTATGCTCAATGTGCAACCTCTACTTTTTCTTCTGTTTTGGCCGATACTTTATCTATTATGATAGACGGCCTTTTGATTTGAAGATGAGACAAAGTTCTTCAACTATTCTGCACACTTCAAGTAATAGAAGGGGTTTGTTCTTGCAACTTCTTTGGTTCTTTAATCTTGATTTGTCTGTCTTGGCTCAGCTAAAGTTCCACTCTCTTGTATCAAGCCTTCTTATCCTCAAACAAGTTGATCAAACAAAGTCTCTTTTCTTGTGCCTAGTCGTCTCGGTGACTACTTCTTTATCTTTCTTCATTTGCCTACCAAGTTGTTGAGTTACTTCTTTATCCTTGTACTTTGTCTTGGATAGACTTTGATCAGATCAAGTATAAGCGGTCCAAATTTCTTGAATGCAATTTAAGTTCTCTGATCATGGCTTCTTCTTTAACTTTTTGTATTACATTTTTCTATTGATATTTTCTCATTGAGGTTGACAGACAATGCAAACTCATTGTAGCACATCTTCGCAGCCTTGTCTATGCTTTTGTTAGTGGAAGCTTCTTTTAGACAACTGCAACCTTTCTTGTTGTTTTTCTTCAAACCTTTTGTTTTCTTCCTCTTCTTCCATGATTTTCATTAGTCCAGCTCCTTTAGAACGTAGTAGATAGTTGTGGCAGATTGTTTGTAGACGATCATTATCCTGCACTTGAACTCTTCTGCACTTGCTACGTTGTTAGTTTTCACATATATAATATTAGAGTATATTTTATCCTCATAAGATTGTATCATTTTGTAAAGCAAGGATAATATGCATTTTCATTAAATGCATAATATGAAAGCTTAAGTAATTATGGTGCATTGTATTTATTTAGCAAATTTATGTAGTAAAGATTAATTAATGTTTATTATGTGCGCACCTAAAGTAAGGAGTGTATGTTTGTATAATTAATCATCCATGGTTATTTGTTTATGATAATTAATGTTTATTAATTCATAAACATACCTATGATTGTTAAAGATTTAAGCTTACAAGTTTCTTCTCTTTAATATAAGTTTTGTTATCATCAAAATTATATATAATAATGCTGACAATATAATCCATGTTACATGATATAGTAGATAACTTACTCTTGGAATTATTTCAACACTCTTTATTTCCCATTGAAACCTTTCCATCAAACACCTTAACAATCTACAATGACAATTTAATAAAATTCATATATAATTAACTTCTAGAACAATCCACTAGGCCTTCAATCAAATCAATTTGTTACTCACATAGCCTATACACAAAACCTTCTCCCAATCTCTGAATAGGTCATGGATAACAACCCAAACTAAGTTTCTCATGACCAATTAAGTGCCAAAATATTGTTAATTAACTGATTACTTATTTCCCCCATGAATTTAACAACAATTCTTATCATCTTCCCCAAAGTTACTGTTCACAAACCCTAAGAAGCAAAAACATGAAATTGATTAGGGAAAAGGGGTTTTCCTTCCATTTCAAGCATTGCTTCCTCCCTTAAATGAAGCTTCAACCTCTAATCTTCAAAAAGCCTCCATGAATCACATCCAAACAAAATTTTCTTCCTTTTTCCACCATTTAACCAAGGCAGGTTTTGATTTAGGGTGTAGAGGTGACGGATTACATGCTCAAATCAAGCTTATCCTAGCTAAAATGTCATGGAAAAGGGGTGAAAAACCTAGGATTTAGGCGTGGGATAAGAGAGAAATAGAACAGAGTTAAAATGAGTAAAAATGAAATAGAATTGTCTTAAAAATCCACTCAGTGAAATTACTTCATCACTGGATGCCGTGGCGCCAGATTTGGGTGTCATAGTGCCAGAATTGCTGACGCCCACCCTACCTTCATTTCGCCCCAATGCCATGGCGCCAGCCCTATTTGCCCCCTTGGTTGTTTTTCTCCACTTAAATTCTTATTCTTTTCCATTCTCATATATTTTACCTTTCTAGCATTAAAATACACCATAATTCTTTAAATTAATTGGAATCACATCCAATACATGGAGTTTTAATCACACTCATCATATAATAACTTTTCATGACTTAACCATTCATTTTCACGCATAATGAAGCAAAATTTTTCTTCACCTCAATTCATTCTTATTCCTCTCAATGTCATATAATTCACTTTGTACCCCTAACATACACCTCTTTTCTACTTAGTCAATTAATGTATTCATGTACATTCTATCCCCAAATGATGATTTATGAAAAATTTCCAAATATTAGCTCACTTTTAACACCCCAAGTGTTGCACACAACTTAATAGTAGAGTTAGTAACAAATTAATGAACAAGAGCATGTCAAAGAGAGGATCTAGTCGTAAATTGACCATGTAAGAAAGGAAGAAAGGTTAGAAGTTACCTTCTAAAAAGCATGTCAAGAAGGAAAGAGTGGTCTCCCTCCCTAGACACGGGTCTAAGGGACAATAAGTTTGTCATCTTTGTAAACCTCTCTTGTTCTCAAAAAAGAGAGATTGATAGGATGGGTACCCTCCGCATGCCTAAGAAAGTATCAGAGATGGTGAAAATAAAAAGAAAGGCTAATTCTTGTAGCCTTAAGAAGAGGAATCAGAAGAGAAGAAAGATGCAACTAGTTAGCATTTGCATTACTTCAACCAATGAGGAGGCACCTCCAAAACCCACCTCATTTGAGGATGACCACTAGATAGATGGCAAGCTTATGGTACCGCCATTGACCTTTTACTCTCTACTAGAAGGCATTAAGAGGGACTACCATGTACCTATGTTTCCTTAAGAACTGATGCACAATCTTTAGGCCATCCTGATGGTTACATTATAAAAGGTTAAGGGCATGTAACGAGACAAAAAGGAGGAACAACTAGAGAAAATGGAACAAAGATTATTTTATTGGAATGAATTGAACAATTTCCATTTTCATTGATGTCCTCAATTAATTACACTTGCTGTGTATTTCAAAAAATGGCATATTCACATTCTGGACGACAAGTGATCCTAATTATATCTCCATAATGGAAGAAAACCCTTGATTAAAAGGAAAAGTATAATACATCTAGATACCTCAAAATAAAATACACTCTCTCTCAAGTGAATGTGTGTTGTCTTTAGGGTCGTCAAGCACATTGTGATGGCTTAAAATTTAGTGGATCGCCTCAATCCAATGGGTAGAGAGGATGATATGGCTCTAGACTGAATTGTTAGATTCAAGGTCAACCTAAAGAATGGGTATTTTGATCCAATTAGTTTATCCCGGAAGGAAACAAGACTAGGTGACCTCTATTTATTTTAGACCTAAAAGAGACTAAGAAGAACAGGTAGTATGTGACCCAATTGGTATGTCCTAGATGGAATCAAGACTGGGTGATCTTTTATGTGTTTACACCTGAAAGAGACCAATAAGAAAATAGGTGGTTTATGACTCAATTTGCATATCCCTGAAAGACTCAGGACTGGGTGACCTAGGTTAGCTTAGCTCTCTTAATTACCTATGAGAAGCTTAGGAAGATTGGGATAACCTAACTCTCTCTCAATTATCCGTAAGAAGCTTAGGAAGAGCAGGGTAGCTCAGCTCTCTCAATTACCCATGCGAAATTAGGAAGAGTGGGATATCTCAACTCTCTCAATTACCCATGAGAAGCTTAGAAAGAGTAGGGTAGCTCAGCTCTCTCAATTACCCATGAGAAATTAGGAAGAGTGGGATATCTCAACTCTCTCAATTACCCATGAGAAGCTTAGGAAGAGTGGGGTAGCTCAACTCTCTCAATTACCCATGAGAAGCTTAGGAAGAGTGGGATTAGGTAGACTGGATTTAGTTGTTTGAGGTGGTTTTGCTAGAATTTAACTCAATGACTTAAACCTAGACTTAGACAATTAGTGATTGAATGAGTGGTGTTTTCCAATATCCCATGAAAAACTGAAAGCAAGTGATTTCTACTATTTAACCTATTAGAAACCATAGAGACAGGTTGAATGAGTTAAGCCTACTTACACTTTAAGATAATTAAGCCTAATCATAGTATGCACTAATGATAGTGACTAGTGCTAATAACAGCCCTTGATTGATTTAAAATAGTGCATAGGGTACATGTCATTATCTCCCTAATGTTATGAATTATTTTCCAAAGCAACACTATCATTGAAAGGTTTAATTAGTGTTTAAACAGGTTTTAATATGTTTTAACTGTCCAAAACTACATTTTCTTATTATTAATTATCTTCATATGGGTTCCACCAACACCACAGTGTGGGTGGGAACCACATGTGTACCATGGTGGGGCCATGGTAGAATGCTCTAAAGCACCAAAAGAAGTTCTCAATGGCCAAAGGCCATTGAGGTCAAGGGAGGCACTTACCTCTTGCATAATTCATGAGCTCCAATCCCAACGATGTCTAATTCTAGCTTTTGCTATCTATGGTAAGAGAATGAGAAGGGGGTATTTAAAGGCATGATTCCAACTGCACTTCTGAGGGTAAAGCTAGAAACTACACTTCACCTGCACTACTAGGGGCAATTTTGGAAACTGTGTCCCAACTGCACCTTTGTAGGCAGTGCTAAAAAGTACGTTTTAGCAATATGCTTGGTCCATCTCAAGTATTTCATTGAAATACTTTCATAATTGCGAATTGCCAAATCTTTCATATTCAGTTGCATGCACATCCAACACTGGTATCATGCAATAGCAATGCACAAGCAGTTTGTTTAGGATGTCTCATCTTGATAATGCATCCTTTTGGATTTGTTTTTCAAAAGTTCAACTGAGCAAAAGCATTTCATGCCAATGAATAAATCCTCTTGTTTCTATGATGAATGTGGTGCTACAGGGAAGAGTGAATCTGTTATCTTCATGGTACAAAAGACCCTCCCTTTGCATTGGCTTTGAATGAAAGTTATAGAACTGAGAACTTCTGCATGACTAATCAGAGAGTTCTCTTGCTTGTTGAACCAAACCTCTTTAATTGGATTAATTTTGATAATGAATATGTTTAGCCAACCAAATTTTGATGATGAGCAAAAGCATAAAAAGTTTAAGCTACTGATCAATATTTCTCAAGTGTGCAATAACAAACATTATATTAGGGAAATAACATAAGTGGACAGCGCATACAAAACCATAATCAGAGGTAAGATCCAGTAGCTTACTAGGAAGTAAACTTAAATACTTAAATGAGAAAGAATGGCACTAAAACTTTGAAGAATAGTGTATGAAACAACTTTCTAAAATGCCTCAAAGCACTACCAAAGTAATTCAGACAAGTGCCCAAAGTAAAACAGAAACAAGGCTTTAAAATGGAGAAAATAATCTAAGTTCTAGACTCAAGAAAAGAGTCAAATACTAAAGAAGCAAGTTCGAACACCATGTAACTAATCTTGGACATAGAATCAAATTCGGATATTACTAAGCAAGCAGCCATGGCACTGGAAATGCAAAACCAAAGTCGGACAATTTTGAAGATTGAAGAAAGAAACTAAGTGCATTAGATGTCCAAGTCCAACAATCCGAAGTGCTAAATCCTGGACATTGTCATTATTGAAGGATCTGAGTTTGAAATCTTAACTTTGGATATAGCTGACTCACTTTTGGACATAGCCAAAACTCAATCATGTGACCAAAAGCAATTTGAGCTAGTTTAAGTCTGAAATATTAACTTCGGACATGGTGATTCAATTCTGGACACAAAGGTTCATTTTCAAACATAAGTGAATGAAGTCTGTTGCAAGTTGAATGCCAATCTAAGTCCAAACTATTAACTTTGAACATGACTATCCAATTCCAGACACAGCGGTTCATTTTTGGACATAGCTCAAAGAAGTCTGTTGTAAGATGAATGACTCAATCAAGTTTGAAATTTTAACTCCGGACATAAAGACTAAACTTAGACATGGCCAAATAGACTTCAGAGATGAGAACCCATGAGAGAGCTTCAATGGTCAAAAAATCCAGTTGATTTGTTTGCATTTAATGAACATCACCTTCTCCAACTAAAAGATTTTGAATCTCATTATAAAAGGAGTAAAGAGAGGTCGTTCTAAAAAATTAACACACAAGTTAGAAAATTTGAGAAGCAAACAAGAGTATTTACTCAGCCATTAAATTTTCTTCCAACTCCACTAAGCGAAAAAGCTATTTGCAATAAACAAACATTCCTTCTACAATCTTTTAGAGATAGAAACTTTGTATTCATTTATCCATATTTATTTATTTTGCACTTTATTTCTATAAAAATTCAGACATGTAAGAGGCTTTTTCTTGTATATTTACTTTTGTTGATTGGGACAACAAGTAAGGGACATGTTGACTATGTATAAGTTCATTGGTTAGTTTGGAAACTAATGGGTAAAATTTTGTTGGTGAGCTTCGAAAACCAATAGTTGTAAAAGTTTGTTGGTGAGCTTTGAAAACAAACAGTTGTAAAAGTTTGTTGGTGAGCTTGGAAACCAATTTTGTTGGTGAGCTTTGCAAAACCAATAGTCGTAAAAGGTTGTTGGTGAGCTTTGAAAACAAACAGTTGTAAAAGTTTGTTAGTGAGCTTGAAAACCAATTTTGTTGGTGAGCTTTGCAAAACCAATAGTCGTAAAAGGTTATTGGTGAGCTTTGAAAATAAATAGTTGTAAAAGTTTGTTAGTGAACTTGGAAACCAATTTTGTTGGTGAGCTTTAGAAAACCAATAGTCGTAAAAGTTTGTTGGTGAGCTTTGAAAACAAATAGTTGTAAAAGTTTGTTGGTGAGCTTGAAAACCAATGTGTGTAAGTTGTTAGTGAGCTTGTAAAACCAACAGGTGTTTAGTTGAACCTAAGTGCAGTAAGGCTAACTCAGAGAAGAGGACTACAAACCATGTTGTGGGCTAAACCTCTATAAAAATACATGCACACTATGCTGCGTGATTAATTTCTTAGTTATTTCAACACCTTGATTTTATATTGGTTCAAATTTTTAGTAGCTCAATTCAACCCCCTCCTCTTGAGCCACCTTAGAATGGGACCAACAATTGGTATTATGTAACGCCTCGTACCCCCACCCTATGCATTTTCATCATCTAATAGCTTATGCTCTATTGGGCCTATGCAGGATGTTACCACTTCCCTTTTTCTTAAGGAAAGTCTTCCTATAAATTCATTATTTCATAATTTTTAATGGAACAATTTTGCCAAAAATCGGGCAGAGTCTCCTCTAAATTATCGATATTTAAAACCTGATATACAAACACTCAAACTCATAATTTCTAATTATCAATATTAACAATTCTAAATCATACATAGAACTATAATTTCAATAAATATAATTCAAATCATAATTAACTCACTAGCTAAATCTTCCCACAGCCCAGAATCTATACCATACCATGATGGCAATAAATACTATAGGGAACTACATCATGTTATCACAATATTTACAATCATATGGTTACAATATGATTTATAATTAATTACCAATATACAATGGGATTCCAATCCCAACATATAGTCATACCATACAAAATATCTCTTCTAATCTTGCTTACTAATCCTAATTGATTCTTCACTTGTCCTGTCAACTAAAAATTTAAAAGAAAAAGACGTGAGTCTAGGCAATTCAATAAGTAGATACAATTAATAGAAATCAATTCAAATTTTACATAATTTAATTCAATCATGATAAAAAACATAATAAGTCAATCATATTATGAGGACTTCATCCTTATTATTCTGATTCATAATCTACGCCCATAAGGCGTATCCAAACATGCAATTTCGCATATACAACAAAATAACTATTCAGGGGATGGCTTTTCTCCCTCGAACCCACAATATATACACATTATGCTCCTTCGATTATCCAATATACTATTTCAAACCAAATAAGTATAACTTGAGGGAATATCTATTATTCCCATACTATATCCTTTATGAATTCATATAGAATCTCATTTACAAGAATAATCAAATACACACAACACTAACTAGCATTACCTAATTCAATTCAAGGGATATTAGTTATCCCTAGTATTGATGCTATCACAACCCAATATAAATATCTATTATCATAAATGTGGGATATTCAATATCCACAATCAAAACACACATTCACTAATTCAATTCAATGGGATATTTCTTATCCCCAACCAATCATTCATTGAAACGAAAACAAGGGGCGTCTACTTACCTTAGACCTTTAGCTCCAACTATCCCTTTCAAGTTCTAAGCCTTTTCGTCCTTCTCAGATTATCCTGTACATGGTAAAATCCCATTCATTTATGAACATAACTAGAACTAGTTCATTTTAAATCACTGATTTAGATATTATGATTGATTCATTGCTAATCTCTTATACTTTCCACATATATAATTACATACCCATCAATACACAATCAAAAGCCAACATATCGAACATCTAGTTAATCTTTACAACATACCAATTAAACTCTAAATACATTTATTCTATAAGGGTCTTAAGGTCATAATCAAACTCAATTTATCCCTCATTGGGACGTTTCATCAATTAGTTAATAAATCATCACATCTCCACAAAAATTCACAAGGAATTCCATGTCCAACCATATGCTATTATCATATAGCATAACTAACATGTAATTAACTTCAATAATAATCTAATTAGACGTTTAATTCAATTGATCTATGACTTACATGGCCTAAACACAGAAACCCTCTTTAACCCTTACTTAGGGCATAGCACAAAATTTATTTCCACTGGTCCAAATTGACTCAAACATGTCTTAAAATATCATAATCATGCATTTAATCATTTTTCCCATAATAATTTCAACAAAAATCATAAAATCCCCAAATTTCACTATTCATCAAAACCCTAGCTTTGCATAATTCACAATTTCTCCAGCCAAATTATGATAATTACTCTATCAAATCGTTCTCCCATGAATTCATAACCAAATTCATCAATTAAAACCCAAAAATTCAACATTTCCCAAAACCCTAAAAATCTAAAATTAGAAATTCGGTTGGGAGATTGGACTTACCGTCACTTAAAAGCATAGCCGTCCTCCCCAAATGCATGAGGAAGCCCCCAGCTCCATATTGCACCTTCCATTTTGTGAAAATCTGACATTTCTTCCATTTTCTTTTGTTTTTTGTTGTTCGGATAGCTAAAATTTAGGTTCAAACGAAAGATCACATGATTTACTAGCTAAGTAAGATGATTTTCTAGCTAAATCTGCAAAAAATAAGGCTAAACGGGGTTTGGGCATGAAAGGGGAAGAAATGGAATGGAGTGGGAGAAAAATGGAATGGGTTGGGTCGGAAAAACCGAAGACATATATATATAGCCGCCGACTGGCACCACCGGCACTAGATTGGTGCCACCTTGCTGCCACACCACCATGCCAAGATCAGTTTGGCACCACCAGAGCCACCCCACTGTCTCCACCCAATGCCACCATCTTCACCGACTTCAACTAGAGCCACCGACACCACCTTGTTGGTTGGCTTTTTCTTCCCTTTATTCCATTTCTTTTTCATATATTTATAGACTATAATATTTTTTATATATTCTAACATTAAAGTATACATTCAATCCTCTTTTATATATCCTCAAAATACATCAAACATGGTCCTCGTATAAATCTAAATCATATCCAAACACATGGCCTCATAAATAACAACTTATCCTTAATTTCACATTCATTCTTATACATAATGGAGCAAAAATTTTTTACTAAGGACAATTACAATGTATTGAAATACATCATTATCCAAAAATTAACACCCTGAGTGTTACATTTCTCCCTCCTTACAAAATGTTTCATCCTCAAAACTTTCAATATCATGTAATTTTTTATTATTATCTTAAATTACAATTCAATACGTAATCTGTATCATTATTCTCTCTTAGTTCAACCCAGTTGCACAACAACATCTCAAAACATGTTAATGGTCACCATGTTTCAATAGAATGTCACAAGGATGACAATAAATGGTTATTTAATCATTTTTTACAACAATTTACTAAAATAATCAAGATCCAATTACTATAAATACACATAATTTCATAATCACTTAAGGCATAGAAATTTCTTTAGTCATGCTTATCCTTGTGCCTTTCTCATAATGTCTATACAATTATATATAACAACTATCAAAATAATTTATCATTCATATCATATACAATACATCTACATGCAATTCAATGTGAGCACAATTATAAAATGAGCTTTCTTAATCTAGCTTTATTCCAATACTTCCAAAATTTTCAAAATCAACCCAATACATGAAAAGTCTACATATTAACACTATCTAACCATAACAATTCAATTTAACCATATTCAATTCCCATATTAATCAATAGATATAAATAATCAAATTTTGTGCCCTTAATCATAATACAAATACCAATTCATTCAACAATATCCAATATTATATTGTTTACAATCACTAATCATATCATCAAATTGTACTCAATGTCCGAATTACCTATACAACTTTTGGCAATTCAATTAAATAGTCAGCTTAGGGCTCTTACATTCTCATGCAAATGGAACTACTATCATGGTGCTAATACAACTGATAATATACACAATAACACAATTTTCTAAGACTAGTCAAGTACAATTGGCTCTACTCTGCCATGGATTCTTAATATCTCCATCTCGTCATTCATACCCAAACTTTTGCCTGCTATCAACCAATATGCTGCTCAGGAGGCTACAGTCTCAACCACAAATCAAGTGGACATAGCCAGAAACAAAGTGGATATAGCCACACCCAAATGGCATCAACCATCAACAAAGTGGACTCAGTCACTAACCAAAAGGAACTCAACTAACTTACAACTGCAATGTACTCCGATCCATCCTTACAATCCCAGCTACGAATGTTACATGATCCATGACAATATTACCAATGTCATCTATGATATCTAGCCATTACTACAACCTAGGGATTGTAAGTTCTCCATCAACACATACAAAATAAGCAAAAGAATCCCACACAATAGGCTGATCAGGCCTCTTTGCCATCATAGGTGGCACAATCAAACAAAGCCCTATCATGATTAAGATCCCAAATATCCAAAGCAGCTCTCCTAGCAGGTATCCAAACCTCAAATATGTACCAATCCTCTTTCAACAGGCATCCAAACACAAGCATGAACTTTAATCATGCATCCAAATGTCAATCAAATAGCCAAATTTCAAATAGATGAATATCCCAAAACTTCGTTAAACCATCAAATGTCAAACCTTAATTCAATAGCCAAGTATCCAACTTATCAAATAACAAAATGTTCAAATATTAACCAATAACTAAATATCCAAGCTCAATCCAATACTAGTCAAATAACCAAACCCAAACGAATATCCATGCCATTCCAATACCATCAAATGTTCCAATCATTCTACTACCACACACAAATCCAAATGTCGCATGGGGCATATCACATAATTCAACATTAGCCATACATATTATTTCATATATCTTAGTCAAAGCACTTCAATCAATTAACATTTGGTCTATAACCAATTTAATATCAATCATTTCCCAAAATAGGTATCCTATCTCAATTCTATAGCAATAATATTTGTCCAAATAGGTACTCATTCTCATTTCCATAATGATTGTACTATAACCAATGTACAAATTCCAACATACATTCTCATCCAAGCATATATTCTAATTTAAATATGCCTTTCAGTCTAAGCATGCATCGAATTTTCACTCATAATCAAAGCATGTTTCAAATTTGGATTAGATGACCAAACTCAAATGTAGATCACATTAAGTCAGTAACCCAATTATCTTAAACTTCTAGTAACATTCTGTATCAGCCATATGATAAAATAAAAATTTCTTCAATTACATTAGTACGATCATGGTATAGATGTTATAATTCAAATAAATTTCTAAGTCTAACCATACTATTGACTTTAGTTCATAAATTATCAAAGTATGCATTAAATTCTCAATTACATAACAACTATATTATAATGAATATCTAACTTCAAGTATGTATTCCAATTCTTATTCAAACTACTAAACTCATACTAAATTATATTATTAACCTAGTGTATGAGCTTTGATCAAATGCATCCATCAATTCGCTGCTAAATACAATATTCAATGTAAATCAGTATATAAAACTATACTAATTCATTGTTCATAGATAAAAAATAGAGCTTAATAAATCATTCAGCAATTCATAGGCATGTCATTATTTCTAATCAAGATATACATGTCATTACATTCAATTAAACATAATCAAAGTTATTAAAGGAAAACATAAGCATACTATTTTTCATACTAATCACTCACAATTTAATTTCTTAAAGTTCTTGCCATATATCTCATGGCAAAACTTGTTTAGTAAAACACTTATGATATTTAATCAAGTTAATTGACCATCCATTGAGGTTCGCACCACTATTTGAACTTAAGAAATTCCATGCGTCATCACAACTAATCAAACAAACAAAATAAATTTCAATTTCCAACAATCATAATCAATTTTCATATACCTAAAATTTTTAGAATACTCTAGAATTCATAACAGTATAGGACAATACACCTTTGTCCTTATATTCCTGATGTATCACTTTGAGTTCATATACAATTTCCTTT
>JAYJMB010003799.1:0-13658 GCA_036873735.1 Pouteria campechiana
CCCACATCGCCTGGGTGAGGGAGGGAGTGCTGGGCTATATTGTGGGGGCTTGGATGTGAAGGTGTGACCCGTTTTGGTGGGGCACGTGACGGGCCTGCGGGACAAAACCGTGAGGGTGTGTGCCCAAAGCGGACAATATCACACTAGAGCCCCGGGTTGTTACATAACTTTAGAAAATATTCAAGAATTGTTCAATCTGCCTGAAGTAGAGAAGGATGAGAGCAATTGCCCCAAGTCTAAGGCAGATTTGTTTTTGTATTTGGCAAGAAATAGGATAAGGGAGAAGAAGAAATACCTACATGCCAACCACCTAGACTTGAATCTAAAGCTAGCCTATATATAATGATTATCAACAATATTGATCCAAAGATAGGGGGCTCAGATCAAATTTCAGAAAGAGAGGCCAAGATTCTATGGGCATTGAAGAATCAAAAAAGGATAAACTTAGCCCAAATCATTTTAGATCATCTTTACATGGTACAAGCAAATTTAAGATTCCCACTAGCATATGAGATGATGCTCTCAAAAGTCTTGAGAGAAGCTAGAGTGGATGTTTCTAAAGAAGATGGAGAAGCACCCAAGCCATCTGACTTAATAAGCCAGCTGACAATCAAAAAGACAGGCTTCAAACAAAGTGCAGAAGGTTGGATCTTTGGAAAGCCAAGAAAGGTTGAACAAATAAAGAAGATAAGAGTAGAAGAGAAAAGAGAAGAAGAAGAAGAAACAAGAAGAGAAGAAGAGGATGCAGTGGTCTCACCTTCAAAAGCTTAGCCCTCAATTCATCCCTCTATCACCCAATCTAAACAACCTACCACCACCCAACCAGCCTTCCTCAACCTACAAAAACTCCAAAGCCAACTAGAGTTTATGTACACTAGGTCAGAGAACTTAGAAACTAGTGTATTATCCCTCCACTTTAGGGTAGACAAAATTGAGGAATCAGCGCATCATAAGCTGGATGCATTGATCTCCTTGGTTTAGTCTACAAGAGCCCAACCTCAACCAACCCATTCCTCAACCCAATCTTTTCCTAACCATCATCATAAAACCCCCATCTCCTATTAAATCCACTCATCCTTCTTCCACACACTCACCTTCCCAATCTCACACCAAAATTCACACTCCTCACCAAACGAACCAACCCTCAAATCCTCCCACTGGCATCATCAATTCGGAGAGCCAAGTCTTTGAAGTCATCCCCTCTCTCCACTCACAACCCCAAACCTAACCTCAATCACCCTCTTCACTCCCAAATCCTTGTCATGCTATCATTCCATGAACATAGACACCCTAGGATACTCCATCTTCTTAAACCTCAGATCCTTACTGGTCTAAAAGAGTATCTGGGCTAGTCTGACTTCTAAGATTCACAAGATATCCCAACCACGGTCATCCCAACTCCTCCTTCCACACCTCCTCCTCCTTGTCGTCTTCCTCCAAAGGATAAAGAAGACAATGTTGATATTCTTGTCCAATTCTATCACCCACTCAGAATGTAATATCTTGAATTCAGAGCTAGATCACAGATTAACACAACCATCTTTGACCTTTTCCTTTCCTACAACCTCATCATTCCTCCATAGGAGCAGCCTTTTCCACAGCTCTTTGATCCCCAATCCCTCTCTCAAATTCAACTTCTACCTAATCCTACCCTCCATTCCAACAATTACTTCCCTCAACCACTCCCTCATCTAGAAACATTTCTAGTGAATACTGCCAACACCTTCTTCAACTACTCCCTCCATTCATTCCCCCTAGGACTAACATCCCTTCACCTTTAGGACCTCACCATTTCACCTATATCACTGAGGAAAAATTCACTTCTTTCCATCAGGCTAACCTACAAGCCATTTCTGACAACCTTCCTCCTCCCTTTCTTGAACTTCTCAACTCAAACCTCTCCCACTCGATCTGGCTTCAGAACAAGTTCCCTGAACTAGAGGCAGACTAAGACCCTTCCTCCCAACCTCAGCCTCCATAAAAAACCAAACCCAAAGTCATACCCAAACCAAAATCCACACCCAAACCCAAAGCCACACCAAAACCCAAAACCACTAAAGCTAAAGCCCCACACAAACCAAAATCCAAACTTCCTCCTAGACCACCCACCAAGCCTATCCCTCCAAGTTCAGAATCCATCACCATGACCTATATAAAATTCCAAGGTAGATGCACTACCAACTATCAAGCTAACCTGGAATCTTTGCCACTTCCATTCCCCTAACTACTAGATCCAACATACCAAGCTAGAATTTAGATCATTCCTGGAACTGTATTTGGACCATTTCTAGAGAGAGAAGCGCCCACATCCATCCCTCTTTCACACACCTCTAACATTCCTAGCTCAATCTCTTAGCCTTCCCTCAAAACAGCCATCTCTAAGAAATCTAGGACTTCCAAAACATAACCCCAACCTCAACTTTCCCCTCAGCCAATAGCTAACCCCTCGCTTTTCCCACCCACCTAAATAAAAAGGGCTAAAACTAAGTAAGTAAGCTACTAATCATTATTTAATTTTTTTCTATTGTAAATGTATCCTTGTTTGTATTATAGGATTCCTTGTACATTTTTTATAGTGAATGAAATACCATTTACCTTCATTTCATATGCTTTTCTTTTCTTTTCCCTTGTGCTCATTTCGATTATGACAAAAAGGGGAAGAAGTAATGATAATAGGGGGAGAGATAAAAGAAATAAGATAAATGAGAAAGCGAAGAGAAATAATAATGATAAAAGGAAAAATAACAGTCACATGAACTTAAAATTATACAAATGCATAACACCATTTCACTCACTTAGTATTAAGTAAATGCACTTATTCAGGGTGAGCTATTAGCACCCATTCAAGAGGAGCTATCTAGTTTCAGAGGCATATTTTCTTTAGTTCTCAAATTATATTTTTGAAAGGTATATCACTCAAATATTTTATCATCATCAAAAAGTGGGAGATTGTTGAACCTAACCCTCTTTAATTACTTTAATTTTGATGATGAATGTAATTAAACAACTAAGTTTTGATGATGAGCAAACCTGTGAGTGAGAAGTTAAGGTACTAACAAGTTACATTCTCAAGTATTACAGAAATAAGTAAATAAAATAGATTAACTATAATAGGGAAGTAATTTTAGATTGATGGACAACATGTCAAAGATAATATTCTTGGGATTATTGTATTTTATTTTGATGAAAACAAACTTATCTCAAACTTATTCTTAGCTAATGTAGCTTTTATTTAGAATAGGAAGCATAGAAATATGAAAATGGAATGCTTGTAATATGATAAAAACATTGGAACATTATATGTACAAGCATTTCACATAATAAAATAAAAATGTGTGCCTCAAAGATAAAATATCCTTGGTTCATAAGTTATGCAAATCATATGTGGATAATTATACTTTTATTGATATAAAATGTATGAAAAATTTCAAGGCTTGCAAAATACAAAAGTGCAAAAAAGTTGAAGTGCATGTTAGCAAGCCGAAATGCCCAAGCACCCACGCATATCGGTTGTTATGCAGCCGATATCTCAAGCCACCCCAAAATATCACCTGTAGCCCTCCAGAAAGAAGTAAACTCACTGGACGACCGCAACCGATCTACCAACTGCCTGAGGATATCACCTACCATACAACTGATTTGATCAGCCGCCTCCCATATTACTTGAGAATGTCTAGAAACATGCATTCAAAATCATTGCCAAGGATTGAATGCAGCAAATTGTTCATGGTGCCTCCTATATCGCCTAAACTACAGACAATTGTCTCGATCGCCTCTTGATATCTCCTTCCATGTAGCCGAATCGGTCGGTCACCTCCCACATTGTGTGCTAGCTATAATGGTTAGAAATTTGAACGTTACGGGCCTCATAAATGCAACCCATTCTTCTCCAATGGTCAAGTTTTTGAGAGATCTATTGAAGGAGAAGTGTTAGAACATTTCAAGGGTTGAAGAAGCAAGAGGATTGAGCTTAACCTTTCACAAATCTTTGGAACCCTAGACTAAAAGCTTTAACCTTCAAATATCCATTCAAGAGCTTTAACTTTTCAAATATTCAAGGTCGACTTCTTTAAATACACAAAGGGAGGATCTTCTATACTACAAGGAGTTATTCAAAGATCAAGTCTTCCTTGGCACTTCATTGAAACACTATGTAAAAGTGTAAATCTTTCATTTGTATTTTCATTGTGTATTGCCCTAACTTGGTATTAAAGACCAAGGTTAGGAAGAGCAAAACTGGTCTATTGCTGTGCGTCTCATAGCCAGTTTGTTAAGTTGTTTATGCCACCTGGAACTGGAATCTAGAAGAGTCTAGTGGCACTAGTTGTTATGCCCCTTAGAGCTAGAATCTAGAAGAGTGCATGTTAGAGCTAAAATCTAGAAGAGTGCATATACACTAGTTTATGTCTCCTAAAGCTAAAATCTAGAACAGTGTAAGAGGCACTAGTTTATGCCTCCTAGATCTGGAATCTAAAAGAGTGTGTAGAGCACTAGTGTAATTCCATTATAGAGAGATAGTGGAACCCAAGGCATGAAGAGGAGTGTTCTCGGAAGAGTGGAGTACGGAAGGTTGCCCAAACCACGATAAAAAATGGTGTCTCTTGTGTGATTGCTTTACTTTCCTTGTACTTTATTGTTTTATTATTTATTTCATATTTCATTGCAAAAAAGCACAAAAAGAGAAAAATTAGTCTAATAGGATTTAAGCAATAAATTTTTATAAACCTAATTCACCCCTCCCCTCTTGAGTTAAGCTAGCTACAAGACCCAACAAGTGGTACCAAAGCGAGCTACATAAATAATTATAGTGATCTATTTGGCTAACCCAATAATGTCATCGTTCATGTTCTTCGAAGAATATTCCACCTCCTAACTTTGATATTTTGATGAATCCAACTATGCAGAATGGAACAAGAGATTGGAAATTAGTCTTATGGCCCATGACCTTGAATTATAGAAGACTATTTCTATTGTCTCCATTGAGAATGAAGAGAGATCAAAATCTGAAAATGTCAAGGCTATGAATGCCTTACTTAATGCTCTCTACCCTACCATTTACAAGTCTGTCTACGCTTGTAAAACTACAAAGGAAATTTTGGACAAGCTAAAGGTAACTTTTGAGGGGCACATAGATTTGCACTCAAATGAAACTAATATTTCTATTGAGAATGACTTGAGTGCAAGAAACATGAAAGAAGAAGAAGAGAAAAATGAAAAATCTAAGTAGAAGAACAAACTGAAAAGCCTCAATCTCAAGTTGAAGAGCAAAGGATTGAAGATAATGAGGAGGCCAAATTAATTGAGGAATCCTCTTATATTAAGAGGGAAAAGCCTAAAGAGAAAGGAAATGATAAAGAATGACTTGCTATTAAAGGTAGAAATTTAGAGCAAGTTGAAAAAGAGGAAAGATATAAGAAAAATGTTGCAGTGAAAGAAAGAATAAGAAAAAGGAGGCCAACAGTGAGAGAGAATAAGGAGGAAAAGAAGAAGAGTCCCTCTCTCAAAAGTATAAAAAATCCTTTCTCAACAAGGAGCTATAATTTAAACAAAGGATATGAAGAAAAGACGATTTATCAAGCTCCACCAAAGGACAAATGGTTTTTGGACAGTGAATGAAGAAGATAATATTCAAAGGAAGCAAGGGTCAAGAAAGCAAGGTAAGTGCACATATGGCAGTTCAAAATCAAATTATTTTATTTTTCATTTATTGCTCATACTTAGTAAATTTGTTCATTTTATTCTAAGATAATGTCATTTATACGTAAATTGATTTTTTTAATTCAGATTAGAAGAACCAAACTCAAATAAACTCATGATACAAAATTGAAATAAGAAAATGAATCCCAGAGATAACTAGGTATAAGGAAACAAAGTATACTATGTGTTTGTGAGAAAGTATAAAAATGAAGGATTACGCATAAATTGATTTTTTGATAAAAAATAGTTAATCTAGCATATGGACATTTAAAATTTTCAAAGAAGTGAGCTCTCATCTCCATGGTATAATTCATAATTATGCTAGTACAAAGAACTCAATATTAGTTAGGATTAAAGCAGAGTGTTTGTCTTAGTTTATAGTTAGAATCTGCTTTATATATGAAGATTGATAAAATTTGGATACTGCATAAAAACTTGGATAAAGAAAACCTTTATATAAGAAGAAAATAAACTAAGTTATAAATGATTTGTTCAAAATGATGATGTGCATAAAGTCTAGATTTTCCAATGCATATGACTTTGAGTCAAAAAGATATTGCACTAAGTTATTGTACATGTTCATATTTGTTTGAGTTTACTAATGATGAAAAATGCAAGAATTTTCTAAGTGTATGCAGTTTAGATGAGCTGAACAAAATTCTCAAGACGCAAGATCAAAGCAGCTTCGTCCAAAAATTCAGAAGGTTAGAAAGCATGTTTCAGACAACATGAAGCAGCAATAATGAGAAAATTTCAGGCATATTTTAGATGAAGAACTATCTCATGATGTCCAACTTCATCCGATATATTAACTTCGGACAAAGCAAAACACTTCAGACAAAGTGTCTTTCATTCTAAAATCAAACCATCTGGTTTTGTTTGAAATTTAACTTTAGACAAAGCAACAATGTCTGAAATGATGGAATCTCAACTTCAAACGATCCAGTTTGTCTAAAGCAATGGAAAGAAGATACTAAAAGTTGCAGACTCATCATCTAAATTGTAACTTCAATGTCCTAAATGATGATTATTTCAAACAACAGTGGTGAAATGAGAAATCAAGCTTGGCATCTTCATTTATGAACTCAACTGCAAGAATCCTCAAGAAAAAGGTATCAAAAGAGATAAGTGCTGACTTGATACATATTTGATTAATGCAATGAGAATATTGTTGTATATTTTTTATGTTCCTAAATTAAAATTTGACTGCCTTGAATATAAATGCATGTGATCTCATTGCTTGAGCTTAATCATACTAAAAATCTAAGTTAATCATTGATATGATAGTAGTCCTAAGGCATAAGTCAAGTCTATTTGGGAAACTTCATGGTTTAAGGTCTTGAATAGGAATTTCATTCCTAGTCATTCATTCTGTAATAGTCTTTAATTCTTGAACTCTTAAAAATGAAATAATTTGGATAATGTTTTAAATTTTCGTAAATGCTATATGATCATGCTTATGTCATGAATTTTTTCTTGTCATGCGTTATCATTATTATTCATGACTAGAATATATGTCAAAAATGTTTGAACATATGTAAGATGAAATTATATAATGAGAAAAATTCAAATAATTAGTGTTTAATTTATTTGAAATGTTAAGATGCTTGATACGTATGTAATGATGTGTTTGCAATGATGTATACTTAAAGTGGTTTGTTTGATATTATTGATTGTATTAAAGATTAGAAATATTGAGGTTCTTGAAAATGCAAATTGATGTATGTCTATTGAGTGTTTAAAATGATATGTTTGATAATGTATAAAATTGATCATATTTTTATATGATAAAATAAAGAAACATTAAAAGATCAAGATGGGTACAAAGAATTAGAAATTAGAATTAAAGAAAATATTAGAAATAATTACGTTAAGGAGCAAAGCTGCCTAGTCCTCAAGTGCCTTCGGCCTTAGCCGCCTGACGATTCAAGGGTAGAAATCCATGTGACCATTCCTTTATTCCCCATTCGAAATCCTCCACTCAGACGCTCCGAAAACCAATCCTAATTGCCTCTCACTCCAAATTCGAAAACTCCATTCCATTTCCCCTTCAAAATCTTAAACCTATCCAATGGGTCCTAAGATTGTTGTTTCCAAACCTCAACATGGAGTTAAACAGACAAGAGCAAGGGGAGGATACTCATCCTCAAGGGCCACAACTTTTATAGTATCTTTTGAGTCAAGAAGAGTTCATTTTGCAAAAGAAAACATAGGTAATCCCTCTCATACTCCCTCCCTACATACTAGAATCAACTCTAAGGAAGAAAGAAGATTAGAAGAAGAAGAAGAAGTAAATGAGGGAGGCAATGAAGAAAGAGTGAAAATGTTTGACCTTAACAAAATGCCTGCAAAAGTGGGTAAGAAGAAAGTCCCACTAGCAAAATTTGATCCTAGAGACTTGCCGACATTTTACTTCTTAGGAGAAGATAAGAAGTTTCAATTCTATACTACCATGCTAGCAAGACTAGTTCATATTCCTAGAAAAATAGATTTGAACTTCCTAGATGCCTACAAATTAGATATAAGGTCTATGCTTAACTTTCAAGGGTGGATAGACCTTTTGGATTATGAAGCTCTAGGTTACAAAGAATTGGTTTAAATATTCTATTTCAACTAGAGAGAAAAGCATAGAAACTCTTTTGTAAAGGGAGTGGATATAATATTTGGTCATGATTTTGTCACTCTTGAGGGCCATTTAGCAGAAATCCTTGGAGTTCCACACAAGGAAGAAGAAGAAGACAAGGAAGTTAAAAAAATCTTTAAGCCGTTATCCACTAGAGCCACTGGTGTTGAGTACACCTCAGCTATATAGTTATGAGGTCAAAGGACTTGACCATTGAGCATAGAATGATCAGAAAAGTCCTAAAAGCTTCCATAGTTCCTAAGCTGGGAGGGACAGAAACTGTGAATACATTTAAAGCAAATGTAATATGGAAATTAGCGAATTACAAGAAGATCAATCTCCTAAGGATTATGTTTCATTTCTTTAGTTACATGCCGCATTGGAATAATCATGTAGCACCATTTGGCATGTGGCTTACCAAAGGCTTACCACATATGAAAAATATCAAGGCTTGCAAAATACAAAATTGTAGAAAAGTTGAAGTGCAGGTCCGTAGCCAAAATACCCAAGTGCCCACTCCTATCACCTGCTATGCAGCCAATATATCAAGCCGCCTCAAAATATCTCCTGTAGCCCTCCAGAAAGAAGTAAACTCACTAGACGACCACAATCAATCTACTAGCCACCTCCTGATATCGCCTTCCATGCTGCTGAGTTGCTCGACCGCCTCCCACATCACCTGCCAACTATAATGGTCAGAAATTTGAACGATGTGAGTCTCGTAAATGCAACCCATTCTTCTCAATTGATTAAGTTTTTGAGAGATCTATTTAAGAAGAAGTGTTGAGATGTTTCAAGGGTTGAAGAAGCGAGAGGATTAAACTTAAACCTTCTACAAATCTTTACAACCCTAGGCCAAGAGTTTTAACCTTTAATATCCATTCAAGAGCTTTAACTTTCCAAATCTCCAAGGCCATCTTCTTCAAATATACAAAGGGAGGATCTTCTATACTATAAGCAGTTGTTCAAAGATCGACTCTTCCCTAGCACTTCATTAAAATACTATGTAAAAGTGTAAATCTTTCATTTGTATTTTCATTTCTGTATTGCCCTAACTTAGTATTAAAGACAAGGTTAGGAAGAGCATAACTGGCCTGTTGGAGTGCATCTTACAACCAGTTTGCTAAGTTACTTATACCCCTTAGAGCTGGAATCTAGAAAAGTGCAGTGGCACTAGTTGTTATGCCCCCTAGAGCTAAAATGTTGAAGAGTGTGTGTAGCACTGGTTTATGCCCCTTAGGTTTGAAATCTAGAAGAGTGTGTGTGATACTAGTTTATGCTCCCTAGAGCTGGAATCTAGAAGAGTGTGTGTGTACTAGTTTATGTCCCTTAGAGCTGGAATCTAGAAGAGTGCAAGAGGCACTAGTTTACATCTCCTAAAGCTAGAATCTAGAAAGTGCGTGAAGCACTAGGGAAAGTTGTTTGTAAGAGTGGAGTAGGAAAGGTTGCCTGAACAACTATAAAACATTGTGTCTCTTGTATGATTGCTTTACTTTCCTTGCACTTTATTGCTTTATTATTTATTTCAGATTGCATTGCACATAAGCACGAAAAGAGAAAAATTAGTCTAATAGGGGTTAAGCAATAATTTTTTATAAACCCAATGAACCCCTCCCCTTTTGGGTTAAGCCGACCTATAGGACCCAACAAATATCAAATTAAAATCCACCACACTTAAGATTCTAGAAGAAGAAAAATTAGTAAATGCTCTAAGAAAGATAATTCTAAACTTAGAAAAAGATTTTAATTGCATTGGAATACTTTTGAAATCAAAAGGAACAAGTTCAGAATATAAAGAAGCTATCAGAAGATTTGAAAGTCAAGTCTGAAGGCACAAAAACTAAGTTAGAAAGTTCACAGTGAGTTTAGAAGATGCTTCAGATGGTGGACAAAAACTTTATAGATGAACTTCCAAGTCTGAAGATCTTAGAGTAAGTTCAAAGGATACTTTAGAAGATGGACACAAACTCAAAAGTGAACTTCAAGTCTGATGATCTCAAAAGTTAAGTTTAGAAGATGTTAAAGCTGTTAGAAGATCTGAAAGCTACACCTGAAAGCTTCAAAACAACCTTAGAAGAAGATTTCCATGCGCCAGAGGTCACAAGGAACAATCAGAGTTTATTCTAAAGCAAGAAGACTCTTCAAATGATACTTCAGATGATGAACAGAAGCTTTAAAAGAGAAAATGTAGCTGTTGGAAATGTTAGTCGCAGAAGGAACTTTAGAGGTTGAAAGACTAACTTTGGATGATCTAAAGTGCATTGCTAGAGCGAAGTTCAAACCGAGCTAAAGTTCAAAAGGTCTGAAAGAGAGCTTTAGAGGCTTTGAAATTTAATGCAATAATGGTAGTTGACAAGGCACCAGACCTTTAGAAGATTTGAAGTTTAACTTCAAAAGTTCTAAAGCATGCTTATAAGGCAAATTACATTCAGTGTAGAAAAAGTAATCTAACATGGTCAAAAAAAATTTAGAAGTAATCATTAAGCCCAAAAACTCTTCTAAGAGTATAAAATGAGGATTCAAATCACTGGAAGAGTTACCTAAATGAATTAAGAATGAGCATTTACAAAGCATTCAAGTTTTCTTCCAAAGTCTCAACTCCAATTATGCCGAACTCTGAACAACACATTCAAAGCTGAATCTATAATGAACTTCAAGGAGTTTGAACTTATTACTTTTATTGTTGAATCATTTAATTTTTAATCATTTACTTGTGTATAAACTACCTAAGTAAGAGGCAACTATTCTTTACAACTAGTTACTATTTTATACTTCTTCAAGCAAGGGGCTTGCAGTGAGATTTTGTTTAATACAACAAGTAGGAAAGACTTGTTGGATTTGTAAGAGTTAGTTAGTGAACTCGAAAAACCAATGTGTGTATTTTTTATCAATGTGTTAATCAAAGTGTTAGTGGAACCTAAGTGCATTAGGAAAGATTAACTCAGAGAAATGTAGTAGGAACCCAAGTTAGGACGAACCACTATAAAAACCAGTGTCTAAGTTTGTTGCATGATTCCCTTTATTTTATTTAAGCACCATTATTTTAATTCAGCTAAAATTTTTAGAAGCTCAATTCACCCACCCTCTTGAGCTACCATAAGTAAGGGATCAACAAGAAGTACTTCTCATTACTTTTCTCTTAGGATTTTTAGTTTTTTAGTTTCTTTTTGGTTTTGTTTTGTTTTCTCTTTGCTTTGGTTCATGTTGTTCTTCTTAATCCAAATAATCCCTTGTTAAGGTTGTGTGGAGCATTGAAACCAATTTTCATCCACTATCAGAGGAAAGCATGCTCCACAAGGAAGTTTCCTTTCCCCTTATGCATTTCTTTAACATTGAGGATAATGGTTAGTTTAAGTTTGGGGTTGGGGATTTTCATTTCATTTTTTTTAGCCAATTGCTTTTTGAATTTAGGTATAATTTTCTTAATGAGCTTCATTTTTTTATGACTTAACTAAGGAATTTGAAAGAAATTATGCTAAATTGATGAATTTGAATAGGTTGGACTGATCGATTCTCTCTTGATGATCGTTAACCTATGCGCAATTTTTTATTGCAATTGAACATGATTCAGAATGAAAGATAGGTTCTACCTTGTGATTTAATGACTCTTATGATAAATCTTTCTTTTTCATAAATGACAAAAATTCTTATTGAGCACCTTAAGTTATGATCATACAAAGTGTATGCGGATTAGTTTATAATGTTGTGAATTGAGTGACATTTTGATTGACATGAGCATGTTAAAACTTGTTTGATTATCCCTCAAGGAAAATTTTGAGATAACATGTTTACTTAGGACTTCATGGGTCATGAGGGAATTGATGATCTCTTCTACAATCATTTGTTCAACTCCTTTGCTTCCAGGATGGTAGTCACCTTAGGCATCTAATGCCTAGGTAGAGATCTTAGATCTTCTTGATAAGCTTAGGTTCATCATATTTTTCACTAAAGATCTTTAAGCTATTAGTGATCTTTTGGAAACTACCAACATGTCAGAAATAGTTTCTAAATCCTTTATAATGAACGACTCATGCTCCTGAACAAGAATATTTATTTTGGTCTCCTTAATCTAGTTTTTTCCCTTCATGTGCTACTTGTAACTTATATCATATTTTATTAGTTGAATCACATGAAGAAATTTCCTCAAACTTAGATGTGGACAATGCATAATAGAGGTAGTTCTTTGCCTTTGCATCATGTTCTATTGCTTGGATATCTTCAGCAATATACTTATCTTCAGTGTTGAGGACAATCTTTCCATTTTTTATTGTAAGCCACAATTGATAATCTATGGCTATTAAACAATTTTGCATTCACACCTTCTAGTATCCATAGTTCTATCAAAGAATGGGGGTCTCATAGTGGATTGTCCCTTTGCAGTAGTGTTATGGGATAGACTAGCCATTTGGGATCACTTCAGAAGTTAAGAACACCGGTAATTCAGGATAACAAGTGAAGCTTGTTCCAATATCAATTGTTGGTTCCATATAAATGGTAGCTCTATAGGGAGGGTAAATTGAGCTTTTAAAAACTTTGGCCAAATAATATGATTTGTGCTAATAAATAAAGCACAAATCACACTACACAATGAACATGTAGTTTTATAGTGGTTTGGCCTGAGTTGGGATCCTACTCTACTCTCCAAGATAGTCTCTTTTACTATCTTAGATTCCACTAATACTAACACCTTTCAAACAACAACAAGTTGGTATCCCAAGCTCACCAACTGTTAGGATTAAGATAAATCCATGGCAGGAAATTAAACCATGGGCCCCATTATAATCGATGACATGAACAAGGTAGGTTCTAGCGCCCCAAATTACCCCTTAGGAGGAGGTGGGCATCCCCAAATTGCCCTTGGAGGTGAAGGTGGGCTCTAGTTTCCCAAACTACCCCTTGGGAGGAGGTGGGCATCCCTAAATTGCCCTTGGAGGTGAAGGTGAGCTCTAGTTTCCCAAACTAGCCCTTGGAAAGAGGTGGGCATCCCCAAATTGCCCTTGGAGGTGAAGGTGGACTCCAGTTTCCCAAACTACCCCTTAGGAGGAGGTGGGCATCCCCAAATTGCTCTTGGAGGTGAAGGTGGGCTCTAGTTTCCCAAACTACCCCTTGGGAGGAGGTGGACATCCCCAAATTGCCCTTGGAGGTGAAGGTGGGCTCTAGTTTCCTAAACTACCCCTTGGGAGGAGGTGGGTATTCCCAAATTGCCCTTGGAGGTGAAGGTGGGCTCCAGTTTCCCAAACTACCCCTTGGGAGGAGGTGGGCATCCCCAAATTGCCCCTTGGGAGGAGGTGGGCATTCCTAGATTGCCCTTGGAAGTGAAGGTGGGCTCTAAGCCTAT
>JAYJMB010003800.1:0-10253 GCA_036873735.1 Pouteria campechiana
TACAAAGCTTACATAAATCCGCTTTCAATATACATCTATTCCAGATGTTGTCCAAATTTAGAGCATCATTGTTGGTTTTGGCTTGATTCGTAATATTTTTAAAATGCAGGTATGATGGAAGTAGCAACTATTTTGGCCAGGGGCTAGAACGATAAGGTTATTTCCAAAATGGGTACAGCCTTTCATGATAATTCCAAAATAGGTACCAAGTTTCCAAAAATTTCAAAACAAGTACCATTTTAAGGTTTTGAATCCAAAACGGGTATTGCTGTCAAAAATGCGGACGGAATGAGTGTTTTCCGTGTAAAGAATTTATTTAATTCCAGTTATGCCATTATAAGCTCTATTCACTCATTTAATCACTCGCCCGACTTCAAAATTGTCAAAACCATTCCTCCCCATTTGTTTTCTCCACATAATTCATTGCCAAAGTGCCATAGCTTTTGGAGCCTTACCTGTGGGATAAAGGGCGCTTTGGTGCTTTTTTATATTTACCATATATTAAGCTAAGAACTGCATGTCAAAATCCAAAACTATTCAAACTCAAAACCATTTGGATGGGTATCTCATCATTTCCTTCCCTTCTCTTTGAACTCTCACAGCCTCATCATACTCTTCTTAGAACCAAACAGTTGCACTCTATTATTGTCAAATCCAACCTTGTAAATGACCCCTTTTATGCCACTAAAATCCTCACTTCTGCTCGGCATTTGTTTGATCAAATTCCCAACAGAACGGTCTATCTGTGGAGTGCCATAATACGGGCATATGCCCAAGCGCAGAAATTCATCTGCGCGGTCTTGCTCTTCGACCTCATGCGGCGTTGTAAAACCCTGATAACTTCACTTTTGCATGTGTAGCGCGTGCGTAGTCCGAGCAGTTTGACCTACTAGGTGTAAAGATGGTCCATGGATGCACGGCCGTCTCTGGATTGGAATCCGATCCTGTTATCGGTAGCGCCCTGGTGAGTGCTTATTCAAGACTCGGCCTCATCGACGATACCCGCTCAATTTTTGATAGGATTGTTGATCCGAACTTGTCTCATGGAATTCAATGGTGACAGGTTATGGGCGTGGTGGGTTTTGGCAACAGGGCCTCGCACTTTTGAGTAGAATTCGAAATTCTGGAAAAATGCCAGATGGTTATACCTTGATTGGATTGATTTCGTGCTTTTGCAGAACAGACTTGCTTGAAACTGGTCAGCCATCTTGAGACCATCTTGAGGGTATTTTGGGATTTTTAAATTTACAGTTTACTTCGTCGTTCTGATGGCAGTACCATACTGGAATTCAAAACCTTAAAATGCTACCTCTTTTGAGATTTTTCAAAACTTGGTACCTATTATGAAACTGTGAGAAAATGTTGGTACTTATTTCGTAAATAACCCTAAAGCCACACTGTTAGTTATGAAATGAGAAGTAAAAATTTTAAGGAAAGCCCTGACTCGAACATATCGAGTGGTTCAAGGCCAGATGATACCCAAAAGTCATTTTTTGGGGGGCAAAAAATCAAGAATTAATTTCAGTGCCTGTTGCGATATCTGCTAATCGCTAGTATTGCTTATGGTGCTACGCCAGAGAGTCCTGTTCGTATCTCAACGCATGAGACAAATGCACATGTGCTGCCAAATGATAGCACAACTTTTTTCCTGGGGATTTTCCCACTAGAATTGAAAACCATCTGAGCAGGGATTTTAATAGGAAGCAGGAGATTTGGACCGTCACTGAATCGCAAGTGATTATTCCTGGGAAGCACCGGGCACCCTTACATAACATTTATGTCAAAAACACATTCGGTTGAATTGCCAGCTCAATTGCCTACTTCATGCAATAAAGGAAAATTTCAGAACTGCAAATTCCCAGCCACTGGGCATGATTTCAGTATCTCCTGTTACTGCAATAAAGCTTTGCCCGCCGGCCTCTTGTAGGCAGGCACCAAGTCTCTGCACGCACCCTCCGGCACCCATTCTTCATATACTCATTTGCTCTAATCACCCCACCAATGATGTTCATGTCTTCACAAATTTCGTGCCTGGAAAGAGACACGAGACTTGGGAGAATGTCTCTCTGAAAATCTTTCATTCTCCTTCCCCTTCTCAAATTCAAACCACTTGCATTATCTCCTAAATCCCTCTCCTCAAAAGGCTTTGCTGTCGTGGAGTATTCATCCGTGCAGCTTTCAGTTAGCATCAGTGTAATAGATTCGTATGAATCAGAAGAGTATTGAGGCTCATCGCGCCTCTCAACAGTTTCTGGTTCTTCTTGTATTGTACTTGAAGGACAATCTGAGGAACTTGTTTTTACTAAAGAAATATGAATGAGTGATTCAGCTGCCCTCTGCATGGCAACATCAAGCTCTGCTTGTTCTGGCTGCTGTTGGTGCTCATTATGCTCTTGGATTTTGAGTTCATAAGATTTCCCTGACAAGCAAGCATCAACACCACTTTCCGTGAATACATTCTCCTTATTGGAGGAAGCTCCCGTGATGTCCGACTCAAATTGAGTAGTTCCAGAGTCCTCGTGAGCTGAAAGATTTGAAAATCTCTCTTTCTGTTGATTTTCAGAAACTGATTCTAAGTCCTTAGCGTTGCAGGGATTACATGTTGTTCCCATTGTTTTCTCATCAATAGTACTCGTTTTCTCATCATTAGCACTAGACTCAGAAACCCAAACAGCAGCATGACATCCAGCTTGCCTTGATGACAAAGTATCTTCTTCGCTCTTCTCAGAATTCACTTGCCGGCAATCTGCATTTCCTATGGTGTGAAGCAGATCCGTACTCTGAACTGAGAAATGCAAAAATCCTTCTTCTACTTTGCCTAAAGCATCTCTTCTGTCATTTTCTTGAGGAAAGCCAGTGGGTTGTCCCTGGGATAGATTGGTAATTTCATCTGATGTTTTGCATGAGCCAGTGGGTGGAAGAGATGATGAGCCATTATCACACGAGGACTCCCTCTTAGAATTGCTATGGAGTTTGGATGGTCCCTCTGGTACCAACTCAAGATCAATAGGGCCCACTTCATTCAGATCATGAATCCAACTATTTCCCGTCTTGGTATTTTGATGAGAAATTTGTGTGTTGCCGCCCATTGAGAGTTGAGAGGCATAAAAAAGTAAAGCAGGACTCTTGTCTGTAGAATTCGTTGAGGTGGAATATGCCACATTATCTTGAAGACTGGCGTGGGTAACATCAGAGCATCCATTGGTTGCCATTCTCCGGTCAGAACCATTAACCTGAACTAGATTATGGTGAGTTTCTATTGCTTCAGGTGAAGTAGACTGCTCCTGAGCAAACAGATCGGAAACAGAACCATCCGCATCTTCATTCCAACCTGCAAAAGAAATCCAAACAAAACAGAGGGAAACAGTAAGAGCGAAAGCAATGCCTTATTTTTTATCCGACCAACAAAATTCTGTACCCTTTGATTAAAATTATCTTCTGATGCAGAGGGGTGATTTATGATGCTGTTAAGGTAAAAATAATCCTTTGCAATGGTCTGAAGCATTCCAAGATTTATGATAATTGAAGCAGATCAACATGGAAAGGCAAGAGACTATTAAAGAAAAGAAACATTGGACCACACAATATGCCATAGAAAGATCAACAGTGCATTCAAGAAACTTATATGAAGTTAGCACAGAAAACTTTGAAGGAAAATGAATCTCAAGCAAAGAAAGCTCGTAGGAGGAATCTCGCAGCTCCAGTATTAGTTCTTGAGGGATAATTAAGACAGTTTGGGAGAGATTGCAATCCCTTACAATTGGAGGATATATACATCTTAACTGACAAATTGCCACCCCATAGTAAGGGTTTGATGGTACATCTCTGTTGCATAGGGATGATCGAGGTGATATGTAATACTAAAATTTGCTTTGTCATCCCTGCGCATCTACCTAGACAACACAATCACTAGCAACCAAATAGGATCCAATGGATACAACACCTCAAAATGGAAGAATGGTTTGATCACCATATAGCTAGAAGAAAAGTTATTTTTCCCCATTAGAAAAGCACATGCTGCAGTGCCATAGACAATCTATAACCATCACCAACATTGATGAAATACAAACAACATCCTAGATTGCCTAAATTATTTTCATCACATCAATGCAGAAGGCCATGGAGAACGGAAGATTAATCTTTTGGAAAGGCAAGGGCAAAGAAAGGAATAAATTTGCATAGAGTTCAAGCCAGTTCTTGACATATGGATCCTGAAACCCCCGCCTAAGGTTGCTGAGAACTTCCAGAGGAACCTAAGGTAGCAGCAGAGAAAGAACAAAAGAAAAACACCAAAATGAGTTGTGTACCCTCCAATCAGCCCCCACCCAACCCACCCCCCATGCTTACGCACAACTCAGAACAAACACACATTTCCTCCAACCACCTCCTAAGATGCAGTGATTGGTAATTTGATTGTAGCCTCCAAAAATTTTGCAGTTAGTTTCCATAATCTCCAGAACATGTTGTGATTAACGTCAGAAAGTCTAGCAATTGTTATTACCCTGCACATCAAAGTATTTGCTCTGAATCAAAGGATTTTGAGTGGCCTCTAAGTGGCTTGTTCATACCAATTTTAGCTAGAGAAGCATAGAATGAGGGAAAGTTGATAAATTTCATGATATAAACAAAACAAGTGCCCTTCCAATTCTACAGAAAAAACAAACTTTTATATACCCAAACTGGGATTAAGCAGCATCCAAATTTAATTGCAAAATTGCAAAAATGAGCAGGAAGAATGGACTGCTGATCAGCTCCACTTGATCAATTATGAAAACAAATATCTTTGAATACTGTTCAATGAAAAGCAGCAATAGTTGACCAAATTTTCTCATGCAGAAATCAGCAGTTAATAGCGAAACGTGCAGGGGCAACTTATGGTGCAGTAATCAGATGAGAAACAACAACACAACCCTTACAATCCAGATGTGGATATAGAAAGCACCATTTGATGCGAGTTTACATATCATGTTTCTCCAATAACCAAGATTCATGCACGGGGCAGACTGTCAACATCTAGAAGCCAACTTACTTGGAAAGAAAGCAGTGAACTTGAAATAACTTTGTGCCTAAGGAGCAAAAGAAGTGCACAAGATGGCTTGAGGTGCACCAAACATGCTTATAGAAATGAATTATGAGACCAGCAAACAAACAAATGA
The DNA here is from genome assembly GCA_036873735.1 of Pouteria campechiana. Lineage (NCBI taxonomy): Eukaryota > Viridiplantae > Streptophyta > Magnoliopsida > Ericales > Sapotaceae > Pouteria > Pouteria campechiana. The sequence goes on from JAYJMB010003800.1 coordinate 5,157, forward strand.
TGCAGGATAATAACACAAAAAATTAATTTGAAATGCATGTAGGCATAGAAAGAAAAATTAATTTGAAATACATATAGATAAAGAAAGAATGCAACCAATCCAGTGAAATAATGCATCTCTAGTCAAAGGACTCACCAGCATTAAGATCAAAGGACTTCAGTTCTTGCCTTATTCCACTATCATCTTCTGATGAATGTTTTAAAAATGGCTCATGGTCTACATCCTTCCTTGTTCTTCCTGAATAGTTCAATTCAGACATGACTGACACCTGTGAATCATGCTCATGCTGGGTTCCAGTACGTGTGGAAGCAGCCCCGCAATTGATTGAAGAGACAGCTTTCACCTCCCCAGCTGGTCTTTCTGTGGATTCTTCCAAATCAATAATAGGAACGTCTCTATTGGAAAGCATTTTCCCAAATCCTCCCTTATTTGCTGTCTCCTTACCAGAACAGAAAGCAAGCTTCAAGTCCTTTGGTTCATTAACTTTCCCATTAAGGAAATCCTTTGTTTCCAAGCATCCATTAATAGAAGCTTGTGGATTCACTCCCTTAACGACTTCTGTGTTTATGTATTCATCAGCTGGAAGGTGAAGGTCAAAAGATCTTCTCTGAAGTTTTTGTAGCTTTGAATAGAAGCTCTCGCTTCCTCTGGACACCTCTTTTGCACTCTGTGTTGATACCATCTTCAAATTATTCCATTTTCAGAAAAAAAAGTCAATGAGCATAGCCATAAATTTACTTAATGCAATGGATAGGTAACTTTATTTACCATTGATGAGCAAGATGTAGGAAAATTATTCTCTTCTGTTGATTGTCTATACTGCATTGCCTTTAGATAAGTCATGGGGACTGGTTTTGGGTTTTCTATCCAAGCAGTAAAGTTCTCAAATTCTTTCTGGTTGAGCTCATTCATCAAATTCTGTTGTACTTTGTACAGGCGATGAAGCTCATTGACCTGCATGATATTAATGACTTTCAACATTGAGATACTATAATACAGGCTATGTTGTCTATAGCAATTTTCAATTTGTTAATATGCCAACATCTATCTTCCATTTGAAATGAATTTAAGGGGAAAAAAAATTGCTTCGTAAATTGATCTTTCGTACAGAAATGAGTCATATTACCTGATTCTTGAATATTGCCTCCTGATTTAGCATTGTCTTTCTTAAAGCTTCCTTCACAGAGTTGGTGTATTGGCTGGAATTTCTGTCAAAATGACCTCCCTTTAACATTCCATTCTCATGAAGTTCAGGTTGAATATCACTTTTCTTATCAAAATTTGCTTCTGTAATGAGGGTGGTGGTTGGCCAATATCTTTCAAACAGCATTGTGGCCCCACTGCCTGAACAACGTAACAAACATAAGTTAGATGACAAAGCCTTCAAAACCACAAAATGGAAATAGAAGGCATAAAGCCCATGTTATCAAAGTCAAACAGAATTTGGAGGTCTATTCAATTATTAGGTGGGTTCTTTACTAAGGATAACAGCATTGAAGTAAATCAACCTTCAGCATATTTGACATGGCAAAAGATTAGACACAAATATCAACATGCAAATGAATAAGCGGTAAGGCACCAATCCATATATAAATTTACAAATTCATCAATTTCTATCACACTCTTTATAGAGAGTATAGGTCACTTGTTTCACTCAAACAGAAATTAAGAAGTTGCATGTACTGTGATTTTTAGGAAGAAGGCAGGCTGCGAAACATGTCATGTGAAAGTATAGAGAACCAGAAAACTAAACAAGAAGGCATAATTTGGACTCTATCAAAAGCTAACCAGACATTATGATCCAAACCGTTGAAAGGATTTAATTTAACATATTCCATGGATCCTAGGACATTAGGTCCTTATAAATTTCCATCAATGCCCAAACCACAAGCATATTCAAATCACAGAACAGCAAACTAACTCAGAACAGCTCAATCACAAAAGGACTTAAAGGGCTGCTCAATAACATTACAGCTGTGAGGCATTGTAGTATATTACAACACCAATGCTAACGGGAATTTAATTTGATACATTCTATCTGTACTGAGACTTTGGAACATTGGTTAGGTCCTTAATGTTGCTTAGAATGGAATATTATTATATGCTGACAAGAAGAAAGGCAACATCAATTACCAGTTGCTTGGTTTCGTTATTAGAAAGTGTGCATTTGGAAGCACCATGTCATTAAATGATGATTATTATGCTAACTAAGCATGGAAAAATTGCAATTTTGTTACCTTATAACCAGGCTTAATAATTTTTAAACAGGACATAAATGCACAGTTACTTGCATATACTAAAAAAATAAAGAATCGCTTATTTTTTCCACTTCCTAGATAATAAATTAAATGTTCTTGATCCAAATATTGCATCGAAAAACAGATGCAAGATCAACCTAGTTTCCCTTCAGAGAGTAAAACTGCTAAGAGGAAGTAAATCGTTAAAGAATGAAATAAAAAATGCCAGAAAAGAAGGCAGTTACTGCTAGCGAAATAGCATTTCATGGGGGATGTGCTATTGGCACCTGCTAATAAGTCATGGAGGTAACACATTAACGCAAAAAAATTCTGCAAAAACATTGAAGACAGCTTACCAATAATTATAGTTCAGGGAGACCATTATGTGGTATATGCACTTCCAATGCAAGATCCTTGTAAATTCGACTTATCTCATTTCTATAGGTAGCCGAATGTAAAAAGAGCATTGTGTGCAAACGAATCATTGAGCAGAAGAGGACCAAATAGATTGGCCTCTACCTCTGTACAAAAGAATTTGGCTAGGCAATCAAATGCCAATGCCACGAACCATACAATGAGAAAACGCCTTAACAAAGCAAATTCTAGTCAAGTAATAAAGCATTTTCTAAATTCTCTCCCATTTCTTCAATGGATCAACTAAGCTTCAGTTAAAAAAACAACTGAATTATAAAAGCATGTAACTTTTATGGTAGCATGTTTGCATTATCGATAGAGTTAAATTGCTAAAAACTGATTCCATCCCTGCGCAACTACCAAAACAGGGCCAGCACGGCGTTATCAATATTTACAATCAAACCCCTAATCGTGATCGGACGATGTAAACTCAACAGAAGCAATGACCATGATAATTTTGAGACAATTCGCCCTGCCATGCATTGATCAGTTCCTCTCTACCAAATCACGCTATCGCAATCCATTCCAAAATCGATCCTCCAAACACACTCATTTCGGTTGCATTCTCAAAAATCGAACTACATCCTACAGCAGCAAAATCAGATTTTTCCCATGTTACTTTGCATCAGCAATGGAAAGATGACGAACAAAAGCATCCGAAATCGGCATGTCCAAATAAAAACTGACATCGACTCCGATGGTATGAGATTCCTTCCCAAACCTCCACTGATAACCGGAAGCAAAGAAAGAAGAAGACATCAGGAGGAGATATATCAACGAATCTGGCCTAAATGCGAAAGAGAAGAAAACGAAGCATGGCAGAAGCGTAAATATCATAAACCATACGTGATGCTATCGTAAAGAAGAGCTGCTGGAAAATCGCTTGCGGAGGAAGTCGCGATCTCGTCGCCGAATTCTCATGTCCAGAGATCTACGTGAGCATGGGAGAGGTTTTGGAAAAGGAAACAGGTTGGATGGAATGAAGAAGAAGATTTTTCTCTCAGTCTCAGGGAAGGAGAGAAACTTCTGCTGCTGGGATTCCTCCTTCCATGAAAATCAGTCGATTTCTTCGACAGGCGACCAGTCAGCACTGAAGCGACAGCTTCCCACTGCTGGAAAAGAAAATACCTATACGACCCCCGCACTGCATACCGTATTCTACCATTTACCAAACTACCCCTACTTCCTGATATTATGCTTGTCTGGTTACACGATGCTAAGCGCAAGGAGCTCTGGCTTTGTTCGTTATTACTCCGCCGGCAAACTGTAGCTGATACGCAGGCACCCCGAAGATTTCTTTCCGATTCGCATCTGCGTGCATCCAATAAAACAAATATATCGGAGATTATAATTAAAAAATAAATAATAACGAAAAGGTGGGATATTAAGAGTAGCTAAGTTAAATTTTTGTATGGCTTTTACATCTGAAAATATTCCATCCCTGGGTGGCAGACTATCAAATTTCTGAAGCCTCTACAGCAGATCATGACGGTCCCCAGCCGTTTGCATCCGAGATCAGGATGCAATGATTGTATCATTTATGCGAACGCGGATCAGATACGGCCAGACATGGCACTGGCACTGGCACTGGCACCTGCACCTACAGTGTATATAATTGAAATTTAAACCATCCATCCACCTTTTTTTTTTCCCTAACTTAAAACCCCTCCAAAAAGAACCATCAATTTTAGATTTCTATATAAGGTAGAATAATTAACATGCAGATCAAAACCATTAATACACATAGACTCCATTTCAATAATAATAATAATATCATTTATATCTTAATTGAATTCATATATTAGGTATAAAACATATATATTAATATTTAAAGAAATTACAATAATAGGATATTCACTGTCCTTGATGATTAAAAATAGAAATTTTAGCTTTTATATTTCTATGGTCCGCATAATATTAAATTTGGAATAGAAGAAAATAGATGGTTCAGATTTTATGGATAAAATACGTGAGACCCACTTTTTACCAGACTCCAGCTTTGAGGTGGCGCCAGGTGCTGTCCCTTATCCTCTACTATATCTAACGGGCACAATCTGGATCAAGTGCTTCATCTACATCACACGAACGGTTCGGATCGCGTAAAATGGTACGAGATCCAACAGCAAGATCGTGCCAAATACCCGCTCGACATACACCGGAAGATATGGATTGTCCTAGTGGTGGGTCCCACCACTGTGCTTGGGCTGAACCAAAATCAAGCTGGTTCCTGACGTCCTGTCAGCATGAGAGGCTGGGCCAAACCTGCACCTGACACTCGGGCGCGAGTCGTTTGCACGTTTGCTATTAAATCCGCGTAACCGACAGCGACACGCGTCTTTCTATTGCCCAGATATGTCCACGTGAAAGATCTTTCCCTAACGGATGAACGGACGAGATTGCGCACGCATCTGTCAAATTGCTATTTTTAGGATGAGTAGGTTGGAAA
>JAYJMB010003801.1:0-13654 GCA_036873735.1 Pouteria campechiana
CGACCCTTACTCACACCACTACAGAAAATTAGATTGGAGCAAGGTTCTAAATTTGGGTGCCCACGACAGCACCACCATCCATGTATAATGTGATCTACCTGAAGAAATCCTTTTTCTCTGGGTGGAATTTCTCCGGATCATGATAGGTTGTTGAGATCCTAGTCTGGTCTTTTCTACAATAGGACAATGCAGCGTGAGAATAGTAACAGCTATGCAAAATTGGAGGCGCACACTATCCATCATATTCATCGCCTTTTCAAAACATCCAGATGCATGAATGGACTTTCTGCAGTGGAGGGAATATTCCACTCAACTTTTGATAGGCAGAAGCACTAACCATGTGGGCGGGCCACATACATGGGGAAAAAAAGTCTTATCTTTGGCTTTTGATTTTCTAAGGCATTTAACCTGCTATGTCTTGCGAGTGGCCAGGCTGGAAGAATGCTTTTGGTTGGGTTTAGCAGTACTCATTTTCTGCTTTTTTATGCTCCACTCTCATGTCTCCACAATGGCCACTTTTGTTGAACTATATTTCTAACTAAAGGGTCATGATGGAAAAGGTGATCAGATTCAATTAGCCAATGGAAGTATGACTCTATTTTAGAGTATGTTTGAAGTGCTAACTTTCGTTTTATCAAATGTTAAATGCATTCTTATAGTTTTAAAATTTGAATTCAATAAGTTTCTCTGGAAAAGAATCATATTACACCTATACCCAGGCTAGCTATTGTAAATTTTTCTCCATTTATCAATAAAGTCCTCTCTAACAAGTGAATTCTCCACTCAATTTATTTGAAGAGCATAGTTTCTTTGGTCTATTTGTAAGGTTCAAGACCAAAGATCAGTTGATCAAAAGTATTCATTTTAGCATTCTCATTTGACTCACCTCTGATAATACTACATGGGATTTCCTTCTCAACTCATTTATTGATGCTTAACCATTAAAGTTAGTAGCTACAAAAACCTAAACAAGTTAAGAGATCCTATACAAAGGGTTATTTATAGATATACTTCTATTTTTATGATATAACTGCACTTGTATCAATGCTTTTAAAATATTTATAAAATATTTGTTAAAGATCAACTAATATATTTGAAAGAGAGTTGTAATTAACGTGAGTAAACTTTCAAGCCTCTACGTGGCTATATATAATGTACCCGGATATATCAACTAATTTCCATATATCAAAGCCACTAATTCCCATATATCAAAGCCACTAATTCCCATCCAAATAGCCAGAACTAGCCTTCAATTTTCTTTCATTCTTTCAAAATTACCACTAACACGCTGAAAAAAGCCCCACCTAAGTCAATTAAGGTGGAGCATTTTTTATTTCCACATAAGAAAATCATAAACGCCATTTGCTTAAAGCCTTATTATCCTGTTGGAGGTGAAATTCTTCCTATTATTGACTCATAGTTTTGGGTTGAAAGTGGCATGTGCAAGACGTAGGCCAAACTATATCACATTAATCTCATATTGATATATAAGATTAACATAGTTTATAGTAAAATTAAATCTGTTAATATTATTTCCCTTATTATATATAATTTATTTATTATTTGGGCTGCCCCAAATTGATCTTCTGGATAGCTTCCAAGGGAGAGCCTTGCAAAACTGAGAAGTTGTTAGTGGATGTCGAGGATGTTCCTAGCATAAACATTTCAATGCTTAAGTCAGTAAAAGAGACTCTTTGAATGGGTATGTAATAATAGCAATTGCTTGTGTTCCTGGGGGATACATACCTAGTCCTTTTATACTTGAGTATGAATGATACACGCATACAATCCGTATGCAAAAGGGACCTCATGACCTAGGAATCTTGCTTAGATGCATTCCCAAGATTTTCTGGGAAACTCAGGTAGCATGTCCTTTTATCAAGAGGAATCTGGCATGGCAGGACGTCGGCTGGATGATGTTTATCCAGTGTTAGGATTCCCTAACACTCGTCCCTACTCAGGAAGAGTTGAAGCCCACTCTTGGGTCTTCTCATCTTCTATACAACTTTTATGGGGGTGATTTACAAATTGCCATGCGCCACCAATAACTGAAAGAGTAAATAAGAACTTTAATTGTGACTAAATTCAACATGTAACACTTCAAATTCTGTCTTATGACCCCTCAAACTTCCTGGCTATCATTCTTATAAATTGAGGCCTTTTCTCACCTTTTGGTCTAGTATTTTTATTTCTAAGTAATTTGAATGCAAATTCTTAACTTTCTGGACAAATCAAATTTCTGTATGGGGAGATTAAAATATTGGAGGCACTATACCAGTCCACTAGGTTCAAATTTTGCCTTATTGACCAATGACCAATCGAGCACGCCATCGGTCATGCGCAATACCTACATTGCATTCGAGTCCTAGAGGAAGAATTGGCTAAGGCTTGCGAGAGATCATGGAGCTCAAGGCAATTATCGATGCTTTGACTCAATAGATAGGAGCCTTCTTTTTCTTTTTTTCTTCTTATTGTCCAAGCCTACAACTCCACCATTTGTAATAGGCCATACTAGAAGCCTGGCTCTCTTTTCATTAAATATATTTGGCTTCTGGTATACCTCTCTGTCCTAATATTGTGGGACTCTTTTTTCCAGCATGCTCAATCCCGCCGACTTTTTACCTTGCCTATTCTTTTGATGATTTTCTCACTTCCTCTTTCTCTATGCATGGTTTCTATCAACGAAACAATATCAATTAGCTCTAGCTTTTCCCATGCACCCTAGTGCTTCCTGTTGGGCCATAATTCGGATGCTACAACGGATCCAATAGTTAATGTCCAAAGTAGTTTGGCGGCTTCCGCGTTGTCCTGAAAATAACACTTCCATAATAGCCTTGCTCTTGAGGTGTAGAGATTCTGCCGGTTCCATATTAGAAAGGACTTAGCATCCCTATGACAACCTTAGTCCAACATTTACATTTTCTAAAACTCTTGTTTCCCTGGTTCTCCTATGCTTTCATGCAACCTTGATTTCGGTCTGACATCTTATTGGCTTGTTGAATGTTCACATAGACAAAATCAATGTTTGTGTTACCCAAAATTGATCTTTTTGATAGCTTCCAAGAGAGCCTTACAAAATTGAGAAGTTGCTAATGGACACTAGGGATGTTCCCAGCGTAAACACTCTGATGCTCAAGTTAGCAAATGGGACTCTTTGAATTGGTTTGTAATAGTAGCAAGTGCTTTTGTCCATGGGAGATGCATACCTAGTCCTTTTTATACTTGAGAATGGATGATATACACACACAATCCGTATGCAAAAGGTATCCTATGACCTAGGAATCTTGCATAAGTGCATTTTCAGGATTATCCATGAAACTTAGGTAACATGTCCTTTTATCCGGAGGAATCCGATGCGGCAGGACGCTAGCAAGATGATGTTTATCTGGTGTTAATAAGTATATTTATATCTTATATTAGCCACATAAGTAAAAACTACTAACACCTTTATGTTTTTGCTCAAACAAACCTATATAACTACTTTATTATACTAGATTTTCTTTTTTTGATTTACTATTATATTTTACATTAATTTAGGAATTTAATCAGCTTCATATATTACAAAATTTTAAAGAGCTTTCAATGAAAATTATATATCAACCATAGATTCAACATGAAATTATTTTTAAACTTTTTATAATTGATAGAAATAATTAAATTCTAAAGTTAATATAAAATATACTAGTAAAATAAAATAATAAAATATAGTATAATAGCATAGTTGTAAAAATCTTATTGAGAAAAATAAAAATTTAAATATTTTTCTACTTACAAGGTTGATATAAGATATAAATATATTTCTTATTTTGTAAATATATTATTACAGTAAGAAAACTATCATTTATGAATATAATTTTTTAATAAACTATATTAATCTTATACACTGATATGAGATTAATTACATGATTTCATTCAACTCTTTCACATGCCACTTTCAATGCATAGCTTGTGAATGCTCCACCTTGCAAAATAAGTATAACTACTCATATTTTGATGATTAATAAATACACAATGAAATATATATGTAAAGTATAAAATCTCACTATTTGATAGCTTAAAATCACATGCCCTTTGTTTACACAAAGAGTGAGTCAAGCAAGTAATCAACCATCTAATGTGTTGTTTAATGGGGTACACTTAATTGGTATTTTATGGACCATCCATACAATCTTGATTGAACCATTCAAAATGCAATTAATTTACCGAAAATACTTGCTTATACTTAATGGTATGATATAGTAAAATTTCCACCATGCCAAAGGGTGCCCCACCACGCCACCATGGCTCTACCATGCGAGGAGGTGCCCCACATGCCACCATGGCTCTACCATGCCAGGAGGTGCCCCACCATGCCATTTAGGCTCTAACATGTCAAGAGGTGCCCCATAATGCCATTATGGCTCTAACACGCTAGGAGGTGTCTCGGCCTGCCACCATGGCTCTATAATGCCAAGGGTGTACCACTATGTCAGCATGACTCTACCATGCCAGGAGGTGCCCCCCACACACCACCATGGCTCTATCATGCTAGGAGTTGCCCCACCATGCCACCAAGGCTTTAACATGCTAGGAGGTGCCTCGCCATGTCGCCATGGCTCCACCACTCTGATAACCAAGAATTTTTGGTAAGGAAAATTATTTCCAGGAAAAAACTTATTTTGGGAAATTTTATTCACGTAAATGCTTAGAAATTGAAGAGGATTAATCATACTATTAATGTATTTAGTTATGGATATGAAATGATATGTGAATCCTGTAAAATGAGACTTGGTGGAAATTGGGTGATACATCACAAAATTCAAGATAAATTTGGAAATCATTATTTTATTTAAAATTTGATTTTTATGGGCCAAATAAATTTCAAATTTACTTCTAATATACTGCTTGGATGAGATAAGATATATGCATATTTTTGGTGATTTTAGGTGTATAAGAAATTAGTACAAGTGGTAAAATTTTTAAGTACAATTACATTAGTGGGAGCACCACCGAACTACCTAGACTTAGGCAACCCTAGTAAACAACCCCTTCACGTCTCTCCCTTCTTCCCCACCTCTCTACACATCCAAAACAAGAGAGAAACATGCCTTAGCAACCCACCTTCCCCATGCCCTTTCTTCAAAGGAAAAAAGTTGGGTTTTAGCCAAGGATTCAAGGTAAGCAAGTTTATCCTTTTTAATTCATGATTTTGCTTTGATTAGGGTAAATTACCATCTGTTAGGGCTAATTAGGGCAGGGTTATTATTGTAAAATTTGGGCCTTTGATGGGGGATGGTGATTAGAAGTGATTGGAAAGGGGGAATGATCAAATTGGACGTGATTGGGGGACCTTATTGCGGCCCACAAACATTTGGGCCTAACTGCATGCTTGGATTCTCTGTTTGGGCATGAATTGGAGGTGGGGACTATTTGCAATGATTAATGCAGGTTAATTATTGATTATATATGTTAATTTTTATGGTTAGGAAGGTAAATTTTGTTGTAAAGATGTTAGGTATAAGTTATGCATGCTAAATGTTTGAGGCAATGCCTAAAAGAGAGGTTAAAGTATGAATTTGTAAGGCACCAGTTGTTTGAAATGAAATTAAGGGCTTAATCATCTGTTTAGGTGCATTTAAATTATAATTAATGCTTGATGTAATTAAATAATAATAATAATGCTTAAGAATTGTTTAGTAATGGTAGAAAACTGAATTCTAACATATATATATACATATGCAAGTTGCATTTTAAAACACAAAAAGTTAACTGTTTGGGCATAAGTTTATGCATACAATCTGTTTGGACTTAATTACATATTACTTATTGATTAAATGGTGATTTCATAATGTAAATTATGCAGAGATTATAATTATAATGGGTGGGAAGTTGATCTCAAGCCATGGTTGCAATGTGTTTGTGAAAATGACTAAGAAAAAAGGGGTGTAGGAATGCAAAGATGTAAGACAGGTTTTGTAATTAATTTTTGTGAGTAAATGACCATGGTTATGAATTAATTAGCATGGTAATTATGATAGGGATTTAATCTATGTGAATGGGAATGAAATTCATGTGTGTTATGTTGCTAAACAAGACAAGTTGGAAATGCATGTGTTGTGTTCGATGAGATGCCTAAGTGAATGAACTACTTGAAGGTAGGATAAAGTTATATGATTTATGTCCTTAAGTTGATCTATAATTAAATTTATTATGATGAGGTAAAAGTGATAATTAAATGGAACAAATAGATTATACATGAAGTAGGAGCATGAACTCATGTATGATGACAAACTAGTACGTTAAGCATACACCTTGTGTTTTTGGGTAACTCGTCTTTATGGACGATAGGGTATTGTATTATGGTTGGATTATACACCCTAATGAAATACTAAAAAAATCCTAAATGGTGTATGAATGCATGAAACAAAGGATTAGTGAGAGAAAATGAATGTGGGTAACAATGTGTACACTTGAGGTAGAAATTGTACTAGAGTTGTGTTAGAGAAAAACCCCATCTAAATGGGCAGCCATGTGGACGGTTTGTAATGCTTAGAAACCCATTTAAATGGTTTAGAATGATGCATGAGTGAATGGTGGAAGTAGTTGTCAAAGCAACTTAAAAGACCCTTCAAGGGGTGGTTCATAAAAGAGGCTAAAAGTTGAGTTTTTGCAAACTTCCCAAACTGAATTGGAAATGGTATAATGAGATGGTTCTTAGTGTTTGCATGTTATTTCCATTATGAAATGAGCAAGGGAGAATGGAAATGATGGTTTAGACCCTTAATAACTGAAAAGGTTTGATAGGTGAATTTTACTTAAAATGTACATAATTGACTTGGTTTCCATGTGATTGTTTGAGATGCTTAAAGTGATGTACATAAGAAATGTTGTAGCACTCATTGATTCTTGATTAAAAGGCATTATGGGACTAAAGGATTGTGGAAACCATTTTCAAATGAGGTAAGTAGGATTCTCTCAAATGTATGTGTGGTTGAGTGTGACTAACATGTTGGCATACGGGTACCGTGTTTTATCATATATATTGATGTTTTGTGATGTATTTATGGAATGTACTTTTATTTTAGTTTAACCACATATATTGATGTTGAAATTTTGATTTAATACTTATTGTGTTGAGAATGTGCTGAGAATGCATGTGGTTATGACACGGCATCGGTGTGCATGTGGTTGCGTATGTCACAGATATAATTGCCTCTGTGGCATAGGGATCGCCTGTGTGGCTATTGGATTGCCGGTGTGGCATGAGGATGCCTTGTGTGGCCAATAGAATGCCCATGTGGCATGTAAAGCCTGTGTGGCTGAGTAATGACCTTAGTGGCACCTGATGTGTTATACTTATGTATTTGTATGAATATAAGCATGCTTGGGCTGAGTGCTACATGATTGCATTGGCATGAGTTGGTCTGTGTAACTTGATGAGTGATTTATATTATGTTACCACTATTCCTACTTACTGAGTTTGCCTGGACTCTTCCTTTTTCCATGTTTTAGATGTCAAGCATGATAGAGGAGCCCAACCGGGGTTGGTGCCTGAAATGGGAACTAGCGGTGATGGAGTGACATTCTTTATATAAATTCTTGATTATTTATTGAAGAGAGATTATATTGGATCATGTGACTTGTCATATTGATTCATTATTGGTGGATAATATATAAGGAGAGATTTAAATTCTTATTATTTATTCATTATTGATTCTTAGTTATTATCATGCCATTAGACTAGTAACTGGTCCATAGGACTGTGGATGTAGGAGGATTTGTGGATATATATGGTGTATGTTGATGATTGGATGTATGTACAAGCTTGGAAAGCCTCATATTTTAGGAGAGACCCTGCCAGATTTCCAGCAGGATATTTTTTTGAAATATGAGTAAGTAGCTCCCTGAATTTGGGGGTGTTACAACCATGCTAGTAAGGCTCCGCCACACCACCAGGTAGTCTCCATGACACTAGTAGTGCTTCACAATGCTAGGGTCGGCCACGCCACCAAGGGAACTCCACTATGCGAGCTGTGCTCCATAATGCCAGGCTCTGCCATGCTACTAAGACTTTGCCACACTATCGGGGGGCTCCACTATGCTAGTAGCGATCAGCCACACTAGCCTCCACCAAGCCAAGATCCACCAATGGCTACAAAAGGCCCAATTTTTGAGCTGTTGAAGAAGAGATATCTTCATAGAGAGGGCATCATCTTCTTCTTCCTTGAGGCTAGACTATGCCGGAGCATTCTTCTTTAAGATAGACATGCTTGGGTATTTTCTTCTTCTTCTTCAGAGGCAAACTTTCTTCTTCCATCTAATTAGGCCTTGGAGAAATTCCACTATGGTGCACAATAGTTTCTTCTAATTGTGATGTAGGATTAGAGCTCTATAGAAGCTTGAATAAGGAGTATTGAACCATCATAAAATTTATCTCTTTGGGTTTCATACTTTTACAAACATTAATAAAAATAAGAAAAATGAACTACATTTTCTTGATCATGAGACTAAATTGCTGATATAGAGGAACCCATTTGGTGGAGTTGAAACCTAAGTGGACCACATGTGGAGGCGAGGCCCATGGATCATGGAGATAATAGCATAAGCCTCACCTATCATTTTACATTATCTAAATAAAAACTCAGAGGTAACCACTAGTGGTAACTGCAATTAGGCTTAAGTTAGCTAATTAAGTCAATCCACTTTGCCCAAGTTGTTAAACTCTTCCAACCCACACAAGTCCAACACTTGTAACTTAGATCTACGATCTCTCACAGGTTAATTAGTAAAGATCGCTCATTTTGGTTTTCCATAGGATATTGGAAAAGACTACCTATGTAATCACTCAACAACCTAAGTCTAGGACCCAGTCGCTGAGCCATGACTCACTCAGTCACTGGGTTTGCTCAGTCACTGAGTCATGACTCATTGAGTCAAACCTTAGCAAACACCACTTTAATCAACTAAACCCAGTCTAATTGGTACCACTCTTCCTAAGCTTCTCATGGGTAATTGAGTGAACTGAGCTAAACCCAGTCATCATGGTCCCACTCTTCCTAAGCTTCTCATAGGTAATTGAGACAACTAAACTAAACCCAGTTTACCTAGTCCTACTCTTCATAAGCTTCTCATGGGTAATTGAGACAACTAAGCTAAACCCAATCACCCTAGTCCCACTCTTTCTATGCTTCTTATGGGTAATTGAGAGAGCTGAACTAAACCTAATCATCCTAGTCTCACTCTTCCTAAGCTTCTCATGGGTAATTGAGAGAGCTAAGCTAAAACTCAATCATCTTGGTCCCCCTCTTACTTAAGCTTCTCATGGCTAATTAAGATAGCTGAGCTAAACCCAATCATCCTGGTCCCACTTTTCCTAAGCTTCTCATGGGTAAATGAGAGAGATGAGCTAAATCCAATCTAATCAGCCCACTCTTCCTAAGCTTGTCATGGGCAATGTGATAGAGATGAGACAAACCTAAGTTACCTATTTTCTTCTTAATATCTTTCAGGTCTAAACATAATAGAAATCACCTAGTCTTGATTCTATCTAGGACATACCAATTGGATCAATATACTCATTCTTTAGGTTGACCCAGAGTTTAGCAACTTAGTCTAGAGCCATGTCATCCTTTTTGCCCATTGGCTTAAGGTGATCTACTAAATTTGAAGTCATCGCAGTGTGCTCAATGATCTCAAAGATAGCACACATTTATTTTAGAGTGGGTGTATTTTGTTTTTGGGTCTCTAAATGCATTATATTTTTCCTTTTAATCAAGGGTTTTCTTCCGTTGTGAAGATGTAATTAGGACCACTTGTGGTCTGGGATGTAAATATGCAATTTTCTTATATATATAGCAAGTGTAATTAATTGAGGACATAAAAAGATGAAAATTATTTGATTCATTCCAATATGACAAATCTTTCTTATTTTTCATTTTTGTTTTAGTTTCTCATTTTGTACTTGTTACACTCACAAAATATCAAAGTGCAAAAAATTGAGGTGTAGACAGTAGTCGAAAGCACAACTGGCCGTGGATATTGCTTGCCCCACTATCGCATCGCATCCACCCATGAATACTGCTTGTGGTGTCCTATCAAGCGCACTCCCTAAACAAGCATCTAATACTACAGCCTCTTGTGGGTAACGCCTGCGACCCCACATTCGAAACCAAAGGTGCCACCACATATCGCATGCCACTAAAATGGAGTACTGCTTGACAAACTCATGCCACCTATGAATACTGACCGAAGTGTAGTTGATACCATAGCTACCTATGGTATTGATTACAAATGGACAACAACATGAGTTTTAGAAACTACTAGATTTCCGACCACAACTGGTATTCCATACTACATGCCATATTTCTTGGACCTTAGTCGATATAGCAGTGCTTGCAATATTGCCTACTGACTCCAACGATAAAATAATTTGAATGTTACAAAGAATTTATTTGAACCGAATCATTTTCAATGGTCAAGATTTTGGAAAATCTATATAAGGAGAAATGTTGGGATGTTTGAAAGTTGTTGATTGAGGTAAAGCTTATGAGAAATTTTTGCAATCTAAGGCCAAGGTACTAAACCTTCATTATCTTCATTCAAGGGCCTTCAAACTTCTTATTCTTTCTTCAAGGTCTCTTTCATCTACACAAAGGGAAGATCCTCTGCATCAAAGTGAGCTACTCAAGATCATAAAGGCTTCCCCAACACCTACCTACATTGACACGCTAATAAAAAGTGTAATTTCTTTCTTATTTACATTTTAGTATTCCTTGAGTTGATATAGAAGACCAACCACAAGATGAATAAGTATGATTGTAAGTGTGTGTCTCACAATCAACTTATTAAGGCGTATTTAAGCTCTCTTGAGTTGGAATCAAGAAGATCAACTTGATTGTTGGAGTGTGTTTCACAATTACTTTGTTTAATAATTTATTCCCTATTGTCCCAAACCACTATACATCATGTTTGCTATGTGTGATTGAATTACTTGCGTATACTTTACTTTTTTATTTTATTATACACTCAGTAACAATTCATTCTAAATAAAGGGAATTTAAATAACTGGAGTTAAAGCAAAAAAAATTTATAAACCTAATTCATCTCTTACCTCTTGGGTTAAGTCATGCCATTGGGACCAACATAGACACCCATTATTGGGAAGGGAATTTTGCTTCTTGCATGAAAGTAAAGCTTAGCTCCTATTTTTTAGGCATTAGGGGTATTTTTTGAAGAATGAATGAAAATCTATAGTTAGTTATAGATGGTTATCAATTTTTGTATAAATGCAAATATACTATTAAGTAGTTAGTATTTTTACAAAGGAATAATTACTTTGAAATTTTAAAAAAATATTTTTAATTTTTGCCATTATAAATAATTGAGTGAAATTCAATCCTATCATCTTATTTAATGTCACTTATTTATTTAGTAATTTTAATATTATCCAAAAAAAATATTAGGTGGGCCCAAAATTAATATAATTTGATAGCTAATATCTATCCTTTAAATTTTTTCCAATTCTTGTGTGAACCATGAGAATATAATCATGTATCTATACCTTTGATGTAACGCCCCTCCTCCCGGAGCGTTATTAGTGGTAAATTCAGAGAAAATTCTAGCAGAGTCTCCCCTGATTTACTATCGTTATCCTATATACAACAGGCTAAACTACAATAATTATATAACGAATATCCTCAAATATGCAAATATAATATGACCACCTCCAAGCCCTACCATTTTTTACACAAATTATATAACTATCGCCTCCAAAACACACATCACCACAACACCCACAGACCAAGATCAGGGTACATTGTACCTTAGCTGTCAAATCATATACACCCATGCCATAAAATGACATGTTGTAAAACTAAGTAATGATACATGTCTAATATACATCCAAAATCCATCCAATAAATCATCATACATCATGAAAAGGAGTAAAGCCTCTACTGGTGTCATGGCTAGCCCCATTGTGAGACGCAACACCCTATTGGGCTCTGTTCTGTGACCTCTTAACTAAAATTTAAATAAAAGGGTGAGTCTGGGCAAACTCAGTAAGTAGGTAAGTGGAAAAATATGACTATAAATAATGTAATAAACAACGACAAATAGAGTAATAAACAAAAATGCAAACGGGCAAAATATGTCATGCTATATGCAGAATGTCATAGTTAGTTAGTGGCCAGGTTTATTAAGATTTTAATGTTAACATCTTATTAATTATTTCATACACATACTTATAATGATATCATATATATAGTTAATCGGTCAAGATCGGCTTGAATACCGATACATAATACTGCCTTTTTATATCTGTCAATCCACGAATACCTCTTATACCCATATACTGCCCCACCATCATCCACACACTCCTCCTTGAGAGGTACACAAACCATAACACTACTCTTTCACTCTTCAATGTGTCAAGTCCATCTTGGCACTCCCGGCTAGAAGCTTGCTAGGCCCACACAACTATATTGTTGTATCCAGTGCACCTCGCCCTCATCACCACACAAGAGTACTAGTTCTCCATAAATATGCTTACATAAGCTACTCAGGCCAATCATAGCAATTAGGCCATCTAGGCTAATAGCAACGCCCGGCCGCGCCGGCTGCCCACACAACCGCCCACTAGACAACCAGGACACTCCTCGCCACATGGCGGACACAAGTTGGCCCCACAGCCATCATAAAATACATAAATGAGCCACACTAGGCTCTAAGCCAATCACGCGCCAAAACTAAATTTTATCGGCACTCTAGGGGGCGTAGAATACATGTACATAATTTCTAAAATAAAATTCTTATTTACCATTTTATAAATATCCAATTGAACTAAAAATATTTCTATAGATTTCCAATAAAATTAAAGATTTTCAGTCCACATTTTAGGTCAAAATAATATAAATTGATCAATTTAAAATTAAAATATGAACATATAAAGAAAAAATGTTAGACAAAATTATACATCTCTTTTTCCCCTCAAAATGTTTACATCAATTCCTCATAATATAATAGACTTTTGGTAAAATTTTTAGCTTAAATTAATTAAAATGAGAAGATTAAAAATAAAGCAAAAGTTTAAAAGGGTAGGACGCTATCAGCATCTCATTTTCAGGGTATATAATGTTCATATTTTTTTGAGGGGTCAAACAGTGTACTTTGTTCATGAAATTTGATATTATAGTATTATATTACATCTATTATAACCTTATATTTTTAGTTTGGCGAAATAACTTCATTAAATTAGTTTTTAATCAACCTCAAAAGGGATACTTGGTAAGGTATTCTGTCAGTGTACTGAACATCCGAATTTCATTGTTTTCAATGCAATTTAATTTATGCTAATATAATAAATTAATTATGGTTGCATGGGTCTAGTAATACAAATTTAAAATCATATTACTCATATACAAAAATTTCAATTATAGGTGCTCAAATTGTAATCATTCAAAGAAATCAAATTGAACTTAAAATAACTTACAACAACTACCTGCTTACTTTAATTAATTGAGAAATTTGGACAGACCTTACACTCCAATTTCTAGCCTCTAACAAAGCCTTAATTCCCTATTAAAATTTTTAGCAAACCTCCTTGAATTAGGGTTTGAAATTCCTTGAAGATAAATAAACTTTTGCATAATATTCTTTCATAAACATCATCACCATT
>JAYJMB010003802.1:0-57133 GCA_036873735.1 Pouteria campechiana
CGTGGGCACCCAAATTTAGAACCTTACTCACTCTACTACAAAAAATTAGATTGGAGCAAGGTTCTAAATTTGGGTGCCCACGACAGCACCACCACGTCGTCGGACTTCTACAAGAAAGGCAGCTATAATCTCGGCAGTCCTCCCACACTCACGTACTTGAATCCCAACCATGGAAGCCACAAGTTTCTTTCCATCCCTGTTACAAGGAACAGGAGCTTCGCGGGAGCTTACATGGGAGATTCTCAAGTTTGGGGAGAAAAGGGTTCTCGCCTACTCAGATGAAAGACGAATAAGCAACCCGAAGCATTACTCGTCTTAGATATGTATTTGCGCAGATAGGAATGAAACCCCTTAGGTCGTGCAAACAAGAGGATGACGTCTTCTGTGCAGGCGGGCTTTGTGAAATCAAACTTTGCAAAGCAGGGAACTCTCCACGCAGCTAAAGGCACCCTCCAAACCGTGCAAGCAACGTCTCCATGATACATCATCTGTGCCAAGCTGAAATCACGCAGGTGAGGCGCTAGAGGTTGCGTAGATGAAAACCAACCATGCAACCAAGCTGGGAGCAAACCCGCGTAGCCAGGAAATGCATTCTGTTCACGCAGCTGGACATTACATGCCTGTCAATTTTGTCCATTGAAGAAGAGTTTTTTCTGCACGAGGAGCCATTCTCCGCACCTGCATTACTTACCACCTGCGTAATTCGGAGGACGTGGCCAAAGAGCATCTTTCAAGTATTCTCTGCACCTGCACTATTGCCGAAGAAACGATGTTGGCCTGTCGACCTGGAGGGCAGCTGAAGCAGTAGCCAACGTGGTGCGCAGTTGAGGCAGCAAGCTTCCGTCGTGCAATCGACCTCTTGCGCCGTGGAATTGCAACACTAAAAGCCACATGGACAGCTCTCTGTCTACTAGGACCGTTTATAACCTGCGCAGGTGGAACGTGTTGTCAGAGACAACATGAAGTTTTCAAATAGCCGAGCATTTAAAATATTTATGTGTTTTGATTGGCGAGCCTACAAATATTCTCAATTGCGCCAATGATCCAAGACATTATATGTTGCTGAAAAATAAATAAATTCTTTCTTAGGCTTTCTACAAGATGGTAGGCCTCCTCCTTATTTTCTAAACTACCCTTGGAGGTGAAGTTGGGCATATTTCCAAGAGTTTCCAAAAATGCCTCTATGTTGGAGCCGAAATTCCCAAGCTGCCCAAATGGTGAAACTGGGCACATTTTCTTAAAATTCCCAAATTGCCGAAATGGTGAAGCTGGGCACATTTTCTTGGAATGCCCAAACTGCCCAAATGGTGAAGCTGGGCATATTTTCCAAGAGTTTCCAAAAATGCCCACATATTGAAACTGGCATCCCAAGAATGCCCCTATGTTGGAATCGGAATTCCCGAATTGCCCAAATCGCGAAGCTAGACACATTTTCTTGGAATTCCCAAACTATCCAAATGGTGAAGCTGGGCACATTTTTCAAGAGTTCCCAAGAATGTCCCTATGTTGGAGTTGGATTTTTCAACTTCAATTTGGAGAGTTGTTTTCTTCATAGTAATTTTGAGATATTTGCATGTGAAGAAAAAGGCCTTCTGATTGACATGTGGATTATAGGAGATTACTTTATATAGGGTTGTAGGTTACATTGTACAATGGTTTTGTTTTACAGTTTTTCAATGGCATCTGGTTAGTTTCACTGATTTAATTTTATGATGAAGATGACGATGCAATGGCCATTTGCATTTTTAGTTTTAGTAAAATTTTTAGATCAAAAAGTGAGAAGTAGGGGGGAATGTAAAGTTAATGACTTCATGGTGAGATGACTAACTTTCTTTCTTTTTGTTGTCGAATTTTTTATTCTATCTCCCATCCAGAAATTCTTAACACTATATTTCTCTTGGAGAGACATGATAGAAGAAAAATGATTAAATTTAGTTGGTTGTAATGAGTTATGCAACCCTTAGAATTTTTCGTTGTATGGTGATAAAATCTCAAAGTTATGAACCGGATTTTGCTTTGGAATGACTTTGTATATTTGGTGCAGAAGGCAATAATCTTTGAAACAAATTAACCTATGAAAATTTATCCTTCAAAAGGGTGGTTGGTTCTCATTGGGATTATGTTAATCAAGACATTCAAAAAGCATTCATGTAATTTAATAGGGACAATGTTTCTGGAGACACATCTTTTGTGTTGGATTTCTTAAAGACTGATTGGGGAATAATGTCTTGGTGGAGGCGTGAAGCAATGTCTTGGTCTTCTGCCATGAAGGCCTAATTTATGGAAAGATTGAAGAAGCTGCAAAGTTTTCGAAAGATCTTTCAATACATATTTTCCTCTATTGTTTCTATTATTTGCACAAGATACTTATCACTTTCCAAGTTGCATGTAGTCTACATATTGTTCACTAATTTTGCCAAAGATTTTCTGCTGTTTGCAGATGTTTCTACTTTCCAAGATCCTTCTACCAAATTAAAAGTCAAGAAAGCCCTTAAAAGGCGTGGAAGTACCAATGATAGCGGACATGAATCATTTCACATAGAGAAAGAGAGGTGGGCTCTAGTTTACAAAAGTAGGCAAAAAGTATAGGCAATTTAGCAATTATGGGGTTATACCATCTCTTTGAGAAATTCGGATCATTGGAGAGGTCATTGCACCCATTCTAATATTGTTTTAATGATCAGAAGAAGCAGAGGACTTATGAATTCTGATCTGAGAGCTTGTGACAATTTAAGTGGTTGAGTTTGGATTGCTAGTTACAAAAGTACAGAAGTATTTACAGATAATTGGTTCTTATATGTTAAATTAAAATCTTTTTAAATCTTGAATTTGGTTTCAAGGTTTGAAGCAGGATCATTTCCTTCTTCAGTGTTGTAGTGGGTTATGCCTAGCCTTGTGGTGCTTTCACTCAGGCATGACTACAAGGAGTCTGCAAATGAGGGAAGAAAGTTTGTTGGTTTCTACTTTGCTGTGGGAAATTGAATGAAGCATTCGGACTTCTCAAAAAATGCAGGAGTAGCTGACTACTTTCAAGGAATCAAGTGCCTTGTTGCAGAATGGGGGTCTTTTGGTTCTGGGACTATTGATTTTTCAGAGTTCAGAAGGGAGAGTGATGCTTTGATCCTTCAGAAACCCCTGTTGAGGGTGCAGATGGGAAGCATTGTATTTTCCTTTAGTAAAAACCAAATGTAATTATTGAGCTCAAAATTAGGTGATCTCAACTCAATGCTTGTTTTTTCATGCTCAGTTATAATGTAATGGAATTATTAACTTCAAAAAAAAAGTGTTGGTTTTTCAACTGGTAGTCCCATTTAAAGCTAGACATGAGGTCTTTGGGGGATGCCCCTTATTCACTACCCCTTGTCGTATTATCATTTGCCCTTATCATAGAAGAAAAACCTCAAACTATCTTTGTCAAAGTTCTTAAGAAATTCGGAGATAGCATTGCAAGGTGAAAAATGAGTTAGCTACTCAAACACTAGATATTGGTGTTACAAAATTTGTCATCTCTTAAGCTTTTAGGGTCCCTTGCATCTCAATTTTTAGCATCCTTTCAGACTTAGGTGTTATCTGGCAACATTGATCAACAACTTACAATACTTTAAAAAATTCAACGCGTGTGAGAGATTTGACCATACTACCTAAGGTGTTTAGTTGGATAGATTAAAAATAAAAGGAATAAAGGAGGATAAGTGGGAACCATGCAAGTATAAAAGGAGGCAATGTTAGCAATAAAGTGAATAAAGGTAAAATAGATAGACTTTTTAGATGAAAAGATTGGAAATAATGATTTAATATATAGATAATGATCAGGAAAAAAATAAGGTTGTTGGGAATATAGTTAATTATCACATTAACAAAAGGGTTAGGAGGGTGGGAATAAGGCAAGGATAGCTTATCCTCTCCTTATGCCACCAAGCAAACACCCCCAGGCATTAGAGAAGTATTATAAGATGCTTTACTCTTTCTGTAAACATTATTGTCAAAATGACAAAAAAAAAAGCTGAAAATTTAATGTGCTCTAAGCCAGTTAAAGCTCTAGAAGTTATGTTTTTGTTTATTGGTATCTTGAAACTCTGATGTTGAATAAGATGCATAATTATGGATTGTGCATTCACTTCCTGAAGATTTTTCAGAATTTGTTTTTCATATTGGGAACTCTTGTTCCAGATGTACTCTTTCTTCATTAATAAAAATCTTACGGGGTTCAACTCTCACTGCACTTGTTGCATTTTAGCTTCTTTTTCGATAAAACATGGACAGTAGCTAAGGTATTCATGCTTATTTTAGCATAGGTTTACCAATTGTGTAACCAGAGCCTTTTCAATTTTTAGTTCAATGACTAATTCATGATTGTTTCATATGAATAACTTTTGTTGTTGATGTTCATCAAGATCATCATTTTGGCCATGAATGACCTTGTCTATTGTGACTGGGATACTATTAGTAAAAAAGCATGTATTGGCATCATCCCTACTCATTTAGGTTTTATACTGGGCTATGGTAAAACCTGGCTCTTTAGGGTCTCATGCCAGGCTTGGGTCAGTGACTAATGACAATGTTCGATAATTGACTTTAAACTAGTATGTACATATTTTGTTTAAAATTTAACATGATTGAATGCACAATAGGGTAACAAGATTGTTGATTTTTCAACCTACAACTTGAAATCAACTGGCAGCTGACGGCCTGAGTCAATATTCTTGTCTGGCCAATTTAATGGCTGCATTCATGTGATTTTTGACACAGTGGTCATATGTGGTTGACTTTTTAGTTGATAGGGTTTTTAAACCTGACTCGGGTTGAGGCCAAGCATGTATAAAGGTTAAGGGGAGTGGACACGTCTACTTATTGCTGTGTCTCAACCTCTGCTAATAGTGTACTTTGCAGTTTGCATTGAATTGATTCTTAGTTTTTAAGAAGGTGAAGTGAACTTATCCTAGTTACTACTTAAATGCGCTCTCTCTCTCTATCTATATACATATAATATTAGTTTTTTTTGAAATTCTTTTTTGAATCTTTCAGCACAATTCTCAAATATCACATCATGAGAGGTTCAGGACTCGAGAAAGGTATAGAGAGAGGGGAAGAGGTCAATATCACCACCACAGGGACCATTATAAAGACAGAAGTACAATCAATGAAAGAGGAAGGGACAAGTCAGATGATTATGAAGCCATGACTATTACAGCAGGTAACACAAACACATGTACAAATTTGGGATGTCAGATTTGATTACGGCATGTGTTCTTCACTAACCTTCTTGCAGTGCTGTTTTTTTAACATGCAAATATATGAGGTTTGGGGATGTTTAAATTGATTATGGCACATCTTCTTCACCAGACTTATTGCAGTGCTGTTTTTCTAACATGCAAATACATGAGGTTTGGTATTCGAAAATCTAGCTTTTGCAGGTCCCACTTGGTTTGGGATTAATTCTTAGAAACAATTTTGGTATTTTTAAAAATATTTTGATAAAACATAGGTATTTTAATAAATATTTCAAAAAGAATGGTAAAACAGCAATTATGGGTAAAAGGTGTATGTACATTTGCAAATGCCCCTAAAATTTAATCATGTTGATGATGATGGTTATCCAAGTTTCGTTTTAGTGATCAATTTTGGGTTACCTTCCTCGATGGTGTGCTTCATTGGCAAATACACTTCTGCTTTTCTCTGAAAAGACAAAATCTTATGTAGGATTATCAAAGTGTAATCTTAAAGTCTTATACCAACTGATTGGGTTCTTGTACCTGGAATATTATTAGTCTGTACTTTGGCTTATGTTTCTTCCATCCATTTCTGTTTAATAGCTTCAATTTTTTTATTATGTTTATGCTGAGAATATCAAACACATCAATGTACTAGACATGATTTTCAAAACACATTCCTTGGCGGATTTTTTGTGGCATCATATTTCTCTTTGTGGGCACTGAGATAATGATCGAGACAGAGAAAGGAGACAGACACATCAATCATGTTCTCATTCTAGGGATGAATCTGGCAGGAATCGGTCCAGATCACGCTCTTGTTCTCGCTCATGCTCTCAATCAAACAGGTATTATACTTCTTTGTGTTACATACTAATGTAGTTGGTATTGGAGTCCAGGAATTGGGAAATCCAGTCCTTACGTAGCACTATCTTAATCCATTTTGTTCCTAGTTTACCAATTGCAATCCAAATTTTCTTATCAAATTATCCGAACAATGTGAGTAAATGAAAATATTCTTCTGAGCCTAAACTTCATCTTTAATATGCTTTATTGTTTTTATTGTTTTTTTCCTAATTTTATCCTGAAACTAGGATTGGTATTGAACTGGGCCGGGCCTGAGATAGATAGAAAACATTTTCTAGGTGCAGTTTTTGGGGCATAGTCTGAATGGTTTGAAGACCTGAAGCCAACCCTGGGTTCGACTGGTTGACATCTCCATACAGAGTTTGGAAATTACTAGTATATTTATACAGGCTTTGGATGTGTCAGTACTGTTTTTTAGTTTGTTACCATTTGTTTCCATGTTTTCTTTTCCCTGCAGTAAAAGGACAAGCGGTTTTGACATGGCACCACCTGGTCCTGCTGTTGCAGGTCTGATGAAACTCCCTTTATATTATTTTTATGCTCTTTAAATATATATGCCTTGCTGCTCTCTTTTTTGTGGACTGAGTTCCTGTAATGTAGCATTTTGTTTATATTTAAAATTTCCTGCAGGATTCTTTTAATTCCTATTTTTGTTTACTGATTTCTGTTTATGATTAATTTCATTCTCGAAATGAGGATCCATGTTTTGCAGTTGTCTGTTTTGTTTGGTTGTTTGTTTGTGCTTGTGTTTTTTGTTCGAATTAAGAAGGCAAGGTTGAGCCACATCCTACTGTGCTACCCATGGGCGTGATCTGTAGATTTTTTGTTCAACAAGGACCCAATGCATGGTTTGCTGGATCTTGTTCACTTTCAACAGCCAGCTAATTTCCTTTGGTGGTCCTACAAATATTTCCCCAACATCTACAATGGTGGATTTTGTTTCTTTTTCATATTTCTAAAGTTTTATCGAGTAGTATCATGCAACTCCAAAGATTGAAGGTGGTGCAATAGATTGAGCTGTGTTGCTTGAATCTGTGGCAACGCATTTCAATATTTTGGTTTAACACCTTTTTCTTTTTTTCTTTTATTCTTACCTCTTTTTATTTTTATTTTTTTCCCTTTCCATTTTTACTAACTATTTTGATTTTCCGGGGAAGTGCTCAGGGGTCCTCAGGCCATGCCTGGAATGTTTCCAAACATATTTCCTTTTGAGATGCCACAGGTATATTCATGGAATCTTGTTTGTGTGAATAATAATTTTTGAAATTAGTCAATTTCTGGAAAATTTATGAACATTCTAAGGTAGTCTATACATCTTATATAGTTTGGTACCCTTCCACTGATGCCAGTGCTAGCAATGACTCAACAGGTATTTTGTTCAAGGATTTTCCCTCTCCATCAGTTGTCTTTCTTTCATAATATAGGCTTAAAGTATAAATGCTTTTCAATTCATTGCACACTTTTCTTTGCTTTTATTTTATTTTATTTTTTATTAACAGGCAACAAGGCATGCTCAACGTGTGCATGTTGGATGCCTTCCTCCCTCAGCAAATGAGCAGGTCATGTTTATGAGTTTATTTAGCAAACTTTTAGTGGAGTTGCTGCCAGTTTTATCCAACCTTAAACCTAGTGTACATAATTCTTCCTTTTTCTCAAAATAACTTTCTTCAACCAGATGAATTTGGCTAGTTGAAACAACCTTCCAGACCAGTAGAATAAATTTATTATTGTAATATGAATAAATTTTATGATCTGTAGCTGTCTCTCGACCTTTATCAATGAAACTACCTTATGATGCGGATTTCTGAATCTCAAATTTTTCATACCTTGCTAAAGCAACATTTTCAATTTTCCCCCCTATTGCTGTTTTGTTCAACTAAAGTTGATATTTTCTATTAGATATGCTACAAATAATATGCAGTGCTGTTATTTCTTCTCTGAGTTCATATTTTTTGGAAGTGTACATGATTTTCTATTATTGAATTGCATTCTGGTAATTTGGATACACCTTTCTGATCTGCATATCCATGTAGACTAGAGAGATCTGAGAAGAAAGGAATGATGGAATTTACATATGTGCGAACCTTAAAGATTGACTTGAATCTATGCTATTATATAAAGCCTACTCATGGTGAAGAAAACTTTTGATAACCATATTTTGTAGCCTAATATAGAACCCAAATTACAAAACGATGGTAGATTTTTTTTTTCTTTGGATTGCCAATAAAAATAATAACCAATAAAAATAATAACAAATGATCAACTTGGCCAAATGAAGCAAGAAACTCTTTCTCAATTATGATTTATCCTACTAATTTATGCATGAATATGTACTATCTTCTTATCCTTTCTTGAAGGAGGTTTTACATTCCCTCCTTTTCTTGGGGAAACCGCAATAAGCTTTTTAAAAGCAATAGAAAGTTGTTGTATCTAAAAGAATAATATTGTAAATAAAAAACTTGGTTACAATACTTCTCAGGTCATGCACATTGTCCTTTCCCTTAGAGTATATTTGTTTTATTTTTTATTAGATTTTACTCGCTTACCCATGTAATGTAGGCTCCAGTACTTTCATGCTTGTATTGTGACTACAAAATTCTTTTTATTTCATCTTTCATCTTGCCTCCTTTAGCCCTTCCTAATACAATATTACCACTAACTTCTTAGTTTCATGGAAAATAGCCATACTCCACTCGCCTCTTGTTAACCTCCTTTTTGACATCTAAATTACAGGCTCAACTTACTGATTCCTTTTGCAATCTTTTTCTCACAGTCTTTGTGATCCTTTCTAAAGCTTACACCTTGTTGCAAAGCTGATCTCAACATTTCTCAGGCTCCAGGGGTGCCATGAGACAATTCCTGAAATTGCTAGATGTCCATGCAAGGTGTTCTTTTAACTTTCATTATAATAATTGCATTTGTCCCCAAACGGATTTCCTAGGTCCATTCTTGATGATCGCGAGTGATATTTTGAGGCTGTCTTACCCTTATCACTCCTACTCCATGCAAGAGAAGCCGCATGTACACCCTTAATAAATTTAACAAGATTTAAAAACATACAACTCATGAGCTTATATAGATAAATATATGTAAACAATCCAAACCAAAAACAATGTACAAACTTAATAATTATTATCAACATTTCATTATTTATTTATTAATATACAATTTTAATAATTATTATCAGCATTTCATTATTTATTTATTATAGTATTACCCTAATGAATAATTAAACCTTATGTATATTCTATTTTCCTCAAATTCATGTTAACTTGTACTTATATCTCCTAAATAAGTTTCTAATTAGATTTATTAATACAAACCAGAGGGTGGGCGTTGCGGGCCTTGGCACAACGGTACAAGTTACTGCCGTTGCGATTGGAGGGTGCAGGTTCGAGTTATGGGAAACAGCCTCTTTGTAATAAAGCAAGGTTAAGGTTGTGAACATGGAATGCCCCTTCTTGGACCCCGCAAGGCACGGGAACTCTATACAACAGGTCCCTTTATTTATTAACACAAACTATTAATTTT
Organism: Pouteria campechiana; assembly: GCA_036873735.1. NCBI lineage: Eukaryota > Viridiplantae > Streptophyta > Magnoliopsida > Ericales > Sapotaceae > Pouteria > Pouteria campechiana. The sequence continues at coordinate 9,609 of JAYJMB010003802.1, forward strand.
TTATTGAACTTTAATTAAAGTTAATTAAAAATTTAGCTCTTCCAACTGCTTTGATGTTGATCACTATTCCAATCTACCTATTATATCATTTTCAATCATCAGTTATCATCAATCAGGACCTAAAAAATCAATTTAGAGATTTTTCTCAACCTCTAATTTTTCAGGACCTCAATTAATTACAAATTAACAATTTAAATTTATGTTTTATAGTAGATCTATCATATCATCCTAAAGGCATTTTCTTTCATCAAATCATGCAAATTGGTTAAGTCAAACAATTTAGGGGTATTTCCTTTCAAATACGAAGAAATCACATAATTGGCACTCAAATGCACTAAAAATTTGTATGAACAACTAGATTTGAAATGAAGTGACTTCAAAACCAAAAGGCAAGTAAAAGATGGATTAAATTGAGTTATCATACTGCTATTGCAATTGGATGTTTGAATTACAAATTTGTCTTTTGATCTTGAAGAAGGGTATTTTCTTGTCTTAGTAGTGACTAGGAGTGCGAAAAGTACGTTTCTTCCCCTCCAATCATAGTTTTGGAGCGAAAATAAGTGAGAACAGGCCCAAAAATGTTGTAAAAATGGGTTTTGGGTTTCCAACAATCATATAAGGACCCCCCTGGAATTGGGTTGATCATCATATGTGATGGGTGGAGCGGCCTTCTCCATTTTGTTAGCTTTGTGATACATTGCAAGAGTGCAACAATATTTATAAGACCTATAGATGCATCTAAACTATTAAAAATGCTGATTATATTCAAAAGGAAATAGATGATAAAACAGATTTTGCAGTTGCATACCATGAACTTCAAATAGTAATTGATAATAATTGGCCGATTTGAGAAGGTTGGGGAAGTCCTTGAGCAGACATATGCAATACATTGTATTCGTTATGTTCCCTATTGTATTAATCTTACGATAGAGAATATTAGTCATAATCCAACTGTACCAAAGTTGATTAGTGGCACAAGAGACTGGGAGCATAATGATCCAAACTAGTAACATTATGAACAGGGGGCCCCTGAGAAGGATGAAGGCAGAAGAACTATTGAAGGGCCAAGGTAAAACACAAGATTTGATGAATAGCAGGGATGTGGAAGTCATAGAAAAGCATACCAGCTGATCGCAAAGGGTGTATCAGTGACTGAAGCAGGGGCATCATCGACTAAAGTGTACTATAAATTGCTTAAGTTCTATGCATGTGTTTCCATCAGTTAACTAAAGGGAGACAAGTCGATTGATGACCACCAGAGTGTTCAGGTCTCACTGATGCTTTCATCAGTCAGCAGGTGAAAAACAATCAACCAACCAATGCCTCCATCAGTAGCCTTGAATGGAATGGACATTCGACTGATATTTTGATGAGACGCACATCGTGCGAATTTGCTTAGCATGGAATATGAATACAAAGGCATTCATGTCTATAAATGCCCCGATTGAATTGTAAATGGGATCTAGTAATGGGAAATGAAACTTTGGCCCTTAGCTATAAAGTAGCTATAGCTATTAGATATCCCTTGGAAAAGGATTCTCATCTCCAACCCCCATCCTACACATCCAACAGGAGAATTTTCTCTAGAATCTCTCTTTAGATCCAGAATTTTGCAGGAATTAAGTAATTCTATTTCTATTCAGGAAGTCTGGAATTTCTGTGGGGTTGAGTTTTAATCTGGATTGGTCCAGGAGATTCCATCAATTTGGTGTCAGAGTTTCCAATTTCACTGCTAGAGTTTCCTAGTTGCAGACTGGAGTTGTAGACAGGTTGCAGTGTTGACAATCTCTAGTAGACACCTCAGATCCGAGCTGAAGCTGGTTGAAATAGGAAAATAACTTCCAAATACATATGATCCATGGGAGTAAAAGTCAGATCTTAGGATAAATGCATAAATTGAAGAGAAACAAGGTAGATCTGAAACTGGAGTGAAGATCTGCAAGAGAAACAAGTGTGATCTTCCTCAAATTTATCTAAATTAAGTTGTTTCCAAAAACAATTGTTTGCCATTATTTGTAATCAAGAAATTAAGTAAAATTTTAGCAAACTGTGGTAGGAGGGAAGAAAGGCAGCTGATGAGAAGATCAATCCATCAGAGCAGACCATGTGAGAGATCAGCTAGGGATTTTATGTAACAAGAATTGCAGTGACAAAAATTTGTCAAGAATGACATGCTTTGAAGGAAAAGATGGTTAGCTTGAGGATGATGATAGAGATTCTATTGCAGAGAGTGACTCCTAATAAGCCTCAAGTTGCAGTACAAAATAAGCATAGCGCCAACTCAGAGGAGTCCAAATATTACTACTATGAGCAAAGGAGGAGGATGTAAGCCAAGTAGACCAATTCAGGAGCCAAATTGTGAAAGGATGGTGCTGATGAATCATCCTTTCGCAGAGAGATTTGGAAAGTGGCTAGAATTTCTGGTGTTCTCAAATAAGAAACCATCGCACTAGATTTTCAAAGTTGAGCACTATTTCAAGGTAAACTAAATGACTTATCATATGAGGATGGATATAGCATCTGATTATTTGAAAGGAGAAACAGCCTACTAATTTTAGTGCTTGAGGATGACACACAGAGAAATGGACTGGAGTTTTTGTTGAGCAATCGAAACTTTAATTCGGTCCTACAGGATTTTAGAACTGTGATAAAACCTTGCCCAGAAATAAACTAGTAGTAGCTTGGCTATTGTGGAAAAATACGATTTTTTCTCTTTGATTAGTGGTCTATTAGCGCTAGGAATCATGTGAATATTTATTTCCATACGGAACTTGTATCTTTGTGCACAAGCTAAAATATTGATGTAGCATCTTAATGGATAATAGTATACATATCAAGGCAAGAATATAATGTTATTAACATAGTATTTTAATTAATGCGAAAATGGACCATTTTGATTTTTGTATTGATGATTGATGATAGTAGAGAGATTGAGAAGGATGCCCATAGCTAGATATCAATAAAAATTAAATCAAAAAATTCTTTTAGCTAGTTTTAGAGCTAGTCATTCTTTATAGGTAAAATTTTGAAGGAATGTGCTTTGTGAAGGAACATGCATGTAGATTAATCAGAGGTGGATGAGCTTCAAGACAAGGAAAGAATAAGAAGTATGCATCCATGGGAATTTTCAGGTTGCACAAATGATAATATGATGGAGGATTACCGGAGTGGCGAATAAAGACGAGGGAGTAATCTAGTAGGATCATGTAGATGAGCACAATTAGGTAGGACAATGGGGCTTTAATAATGAAAATGATGGTGTCAATGACTAGTTTTGTACAATCTGCATTACCATCCAACAGTTTAGGCTGTGCTTGTAGAGAGTCTCTCTCTCTCTCTCTCTCTAACACACACATTCATGCATTCATGTGTGTGTATATGTGGGGTGTTTAGGTTAGGGTTTTTTAGGATATGGCTGAGATTTCTTTATAGAATTCGAAATTAGGGTTTTGATGGGAAAGGGGATATTTGAGTAACTTGAGAAACTCTAGGAGTGATGTTTCATCACGCCTAAATAAGCTCTCTGGAAAGATTCGAAGTTTGTTTTCAAAGTATGCTGTAAGTTACTCTAGGAGTGATATTAGGTTTTGGAATCACACCCTAGGTCATCACCCCTAGGTTTTCGAATAATGAGAATGCTGTCAGTAGCAGGCTTTTTATACACTGCATCTCTAGAGAATTCCTAATGTAAAAAATCAAATTACCTAGTACTTCTGAAATACGTGGTATTTTCAGTACTTAGATGGACCATAGCTTTCTCACCAGTATCGCATCTGTAATTTTTGGTCCTTTTGAATGGGCTATCACATGAGGCTTATTTGACACTCAATGATTTTTCTTTTCATAAAAAAGTGACAACAGCTATGTCTTGGACTAATAACTTAAAATGGACCATAGGCTTGCCCTTAAATAATTGGGCTTCACTAATGGGCCCCATAAATTCATATTCAAGACTGGCCCTGTAAGACTATCCTAGTTATCATGTGGCTTCCCAATGAACATGATGATGAAAAGATATCGTGATTTGTTCCTTTTGCTGGCCTTTGAGTTTTAAAACCTGACTAGCTAGTGCTTTGAAGATGCTCCCTTTGTTGGCTTATGAAATTTGCTTATTGTTAATGCTTATCTCTAAGTACTTAAGATACTATTTCTTCTTTTCAAATCTTAAAAAAGAAACAGAAGAATCAATAGAATAGAAGTTAACTATTCCTTGTCTTTTCTGTTCTAGAACAGACAATTGTTACAGTTTTTAGCCAAGTTATGGCTGCCATTGGAGGAAATACTGCTGGTCCAGGTAAGTTTGTGGTACCAGCATTATATTTTGTTTTCTCATTCCTCAAGTCTTATGTATTCCATTTGTTATTGAAATGACCAATTAATACAATTTCTTTCTTGTTTATACTTAAGAACATGGCCTTTTGTTTTGGGAGAGGAGCGCTGATTTAAGCAAATTATTTTAGGGGATGCAGTGGTGAATGTATACATTAACAATGAAAAAATGTTTGCTTTTGTGGAAATGAGAACTGTTGAAGAAACAAGTAATGCAATGGCATTAGATGGGATGATTTTTGAGGTATCATTCCGTTGCTATGCTTCAATTTTATGTTGGAATGCATATGTGAGAATGTCATTAGTCAAGTGATAGTATTTCTATTTGGGCAAACATTGGTGGTCTGCTAGCTGCTTCAGCATGCCAGCGATGTTATAGAATACGATTTTTCCCCTTTGTTTTCTCTAGTTGCAAGAAAGAAGCAAGCAAAGGGAAAATAGAATCAAAGAAATCATGGGGACAGGATGACAAGAAATTATATCAAATAGAAAACTGCATGGGAAAAAATTACTGCAACATTATTTATGCACAATATGTACACAAACCCATGTAGCATTTAATAGCTCTCATAAAAACCACCTTTGTTGGACATTTTCAACGTTAGACATCCAATATTTTGCTACAACCAGCTTGACCAAGTGATAGCTTTAGTTGATGAATTCCATATCTTTTCCCTTGACCAAGTCCTTTAGGTCCACCATTCCATCCTAATGAAAAATCTGGCAAGGATCTCAGCTTCCCTAGTTCAAGTACTAAATCCAAGGATTGAGGGTGCAATGGCTTTATTTTCTGCATCCTCCAAATAAAGATAGCTCCTGTTCACATCGACCATACTCAATTCCCTCATATTATCAATCCTGGGGATTTTATTCTTTCTACCAAGCAACTGAAATGCTAGCACCTGAATCGAACATCTAAAGTTCTGCAAAAAGGCTATGGAATCTTGTTTAATAGCTATTCTATGACTAGAATGCCCAGCAGAAAGATTTGGTTGAAAAGAAGACATTTCTGTCTGATTTCAACTTTCCTCTATTCCTTAATCAGCCTCAAATGCTAGTAACATCTTTGAGATTCTTCAATCTCATTCGTAAAAGAGACCAGATATATTTGTTTCCTCTCGAGCAAAGCAACACAATACAGTTTTGGATTCATTGGTAGCCAGCTATAAGCTACCAGAAAATGCACCATCAATGATTCATCCCCACATCACTTTCATATATACAATTGAATTCTGTAACTATCTTTAGCACCAAATATAATTTCTCTTTTAAATTTAGTCATACCATTGAACAATAGGTTGCTGTGCACAATCTTCTGTCCAAATTTTCCCTGCAAATTTCTCAGTAACTACCATCTGATGATATTAACTTCCCTTCACACGTCCACAGCCACTTACCCAGTAAAGTCTCATCCATTTTCCAATACAGTTATACCCAACTTTATCCCATTATCCAAGTGTAATTTCTTGAAACAAAAATTATCTTGTTAAGGAAAATCTCTCTTGAACCTTTCTAATATTTGGATAATGTTACCTAGGCATCTTAAAGATAAGCACAAATCAGAAAGCTGGATAGGTTTTATTAATAAGGCTGATCCAATCCTTTCCTCTGAGTCAAATATTAACTTTTCTACCAACTTAACCATACCGAATTTTTCTATCTGGAGATTCCATAGGGGTTTCTACAGTTTTCCTGTGCAGAAGGGGGAATGGGGATGGAAACACCCACTCTTGCAGCCAAAAGATGGAACATATTTTTCTGTTACCAAACCTGAATTTCAACTCCTAGAATTTCACTTTTAGATTGATTAATGTGAAGGCCAGAAACCATGTCAAGAGATCTTGAAACCTTCCAAAGGTTTTCAACTATGTCATTATCTATTTCTGTAAATATGACTGAATTACAAGCAAAATGTAGTTCAGAGATTTTTACAGTTGATCTCTGAACCCAAAAAGCCTAAAAAATCCTGGTCTTCATCTTTTGGAAATTCTGTGGTTCTGATGTGCATGTACTTACGAGGATTGTTTGACAGTGCTGATGGGTGCCAATTATTTAATGTACTTCATTTCCTGTTATCTTGAGTCTTGACAGGTGGTTTCAGTGGGGGGTCCACAGGCCTACTGATTAAAATCCTGCATTGGTTGCATCACTTGGACCTAGCCAACCCAGTCCCCATCTCAATTTAGCTGCTGTTGGTCTCACACCAGGGTAAGTCTTCCTTAACCATGCAAAGAAATGGTAAAAATAATCAAAACTTGGAGGCATGATCTTCTGCTGTTCATTGATTAAAAGTTTGTTTTCCAACAAGTTGATATGATAATTTTCTGTTTGGGCCTTTAAGGTACAAAATGTCCATACAGAAGCAACTTTTGTATTAATGGTATTGCAGGACATGGCAATTCCTTGGGATATATACATTTATGCATGCATACATGTGTGTGTGCATCCCAAGGAGGCTAACAGACAATGTTATATATGTCAGGGAAATATCATGGAAAGATTACAAAAGTGAAGTTTCCTGTGAAAGTAAAAGCAACTTATCAAAGACAAATGTAAATTCAGAGGACAAAAACAAAATTAGGACAAATATCAAAATTCTTTTGCTTAAAGTTATGCTTTAACTGATGGAAATAGTAGACAAACCAAATATGAATAAGATATATGGTGAATCAATAATAGGATCCATCAATCAACAATATTGATTCAATACTAGCCGTACATCACACAATGTTAGCATTGTGACCAGAATAGATTTTTAAAATACGACGTTATATTTTCATACTTGGCAATTTTGGGATATATCCTTTATGATATCCTTCTTTTTATTAGGTCACCAATGTGAAAGTTTGATATGTTTGGGAGTATGCCATCAGAAATTGTTAACAATACAAACACTTTGGAAGTGCTAAAAGTAGATTTTAAGTATCAGTTGATTATCTGAGTGCCTTGTGATGGCGATGTTTTATAGGGTATAAAATATGAGGGGCCCTAGGGGCTGATTGGTAGAGTGGATTTGCTTTAAATAGAAATGAATAGAAAGAAAATCGATGTTAAAAATGTAGGGATGGTGTCAATTATAAAATAAATGAGGTCAAAAAAAATATGAGATAAGATAAAAATTTAGGTAATGGTGAAAGAAAGTAGGGTTGTTTTGAAAAGTATATATCAAATCAACATTTGGAAAATGAATTTTTCATCAAATTCAATTCCATGGGTTTCAAATCCATTCTATTGATTAGGCCCTTGGTTTTTTCAAGCCAAATCCATTTGGAATTTCAACTTTTTGGTTCTTCAAAAGCACTTCCTTTGGATCTCTAAAGTCATGTGATGTAGGAGAGGATGCCCTAAATCAACGAAAATAGGGAAGACTTTGGAAGAAAGAGAAAGATTCTCTCAATGGGGAAAAGACAGAATGAAAGAGGAGAAACAATAGAAGAATTCGGGGAAAGAATCAGAAAAAAACAAAAGTCAGAAATTTTAATAACCCTCAATTAATAATTCATCAACAATAAAACTCTCTAAACCTTCTAGAAAGTAACCCTATTTATCGGAAATAAAAGAAATCTTATCATAACCTTAATGTATTGCGTATACTTAAAACCCTAAATAGAAAAACAAATAAAATCTATAATCTAAACCATTCATCAAGTTGATCCATCCGTTGTTTACTTGATGCACACATCAAGTCTTAAAAATAAATCAAGTGTAAAAAAATGCCAAATAATAAACTTCTAAACAATAAAAAAAAGTTAATTTATTCACGTCCTCTTCAAGCTCTGCATCATTCTCCCTATTTCGTAAAAAACTTGCCCTTGAGTTGAAACTGAAAGATTGCTCTGCTCATAGCACGACGATGAAGACGGAAACAAATTATAGGAGCTTCTTCACTAAATTTTGATTTCTATAAAATACATCTATAGAAAATTCATAGTCTTCATTACTAAAAAGTGATTTCTCTTTTCACATTGACATGCAAACTATGATCAAGGAATCAATTGAACAATGCAAGGACAAACAAATAGATCAAATGATTCAGAGAAATTAAAAATGAACAATGCAAAGTTCTAAATCCCTAAATGCTCTGTACTACAGAGCTTTAGTTAATCAACCTGGATCATCAACTTTACAGTAGTCAGAAGGTACTTCAAGGGATTCAACAACACAATCAACCTTTAATCCCTTAGGAAGGTTATTGTCTTTAACATTTATGGTAAGGGTATGATTAGGACATTGTGATGCTATATAACATATTCTAGAACAACTAAAACATTGTACTCCAGACTCGTTAGGGCGAGTACTAGAAACAGTGTTTGTGAGGTTACTAGTCTCTGTTTTCTAACAACACTCTTATTCCCTTTAAACAATATGACTTTTGACTATGCTGGCTCATTTACTATTTGGAATGAGATGAACTTATTAATGGGTTAAATTAGTTGAAACTTCTCTAGTTCTGAAGCTTTATTGATAGTTTCTTCCATGGCGTACTGTGCATGCAAAACAAGCTCCATTTTCAACTCATGTCTAAGCCCATTGGTGAACTTAAAGCATGTCGCCTTTGATCTTGCTTAATTCTATACCTCCAAAATAAATCATCAAATTTTTAGTAATATGCAGCGACACTCAAAAGTTCCTTTCCTCACATTCATCCATTGTTCCATCAATTGATCTTGGTAATAATAAGGTACAAATTTCATTCTAAATTTATTTTTCATCTTAGTCCATGTGGTAATATATGCCTGTTTATCCCACCAACTTAGCAAATCTGATACATTGAGCATCCGGCATGCTATACCAATCAAAAAATCATTTCAATTCATTTATCCGGTCCATGAAGATATTAGGATCAAACCAACCCTTAATGTTTGGAACATCAACCTTAACTCTCTGAGACATCATTACCCTTGAGAAAATTCTCCAAGGACAGACCTGTTTGCAACTACAGAAACTAGAGGGATGTTGCTCTAAATTTTCTAGATTTAATTTCGTTCAAGCAGAAAATTATAGGGGTCTATTTGAAATTTTTCCAAAAAAAAAAATTCCCTAAATGGCTCCTTTGATCATCTTCCTCGTGCACAAGCATGATTGCGGCAATGGAGGTGGGTTCAAAACCTGCCAGAGTGCTTGTCATCACCATGTGGTCTGACCAAAGTTGTCAGAAGTTAGTTTCGTGATGGTGAGACCTGAGATCTCTGACACTGGAGATGTGTTGCGGATGGACTGGCAGTTTTCAGATATGAATCAGAAAGCTGTGGGGTCACTGATTTGGCTTGCTGGGAACCAGGAAGATGACCTAAAAGAGGTGGGTCTCTGGAATCAAGGAAGTTAGCTACGCAGGTACCATAGCTCGTCAGAAGTTGTTGGATAGGTAGGATAAGGCTTCAGTGATGCTGCAAAGCCCCTTTTTCGATGTCTGAGTCACTAGAGACGAAGAAGAAGGCTGCATAGAAGCTGTGGGGGTTCTGGATCTGCAATCACAGTTGCTGGATTTGCTGGGACCAGTGGCTTTAGGCCTCTGATGTTGCCTGAACTGGTGAAAAGGCTCCCAAAACGGCTTGCAAAAGGGAAGGCAGAAATTGTGAAGATGGTTTTAGCAATCTGTTCTGGCTGCCAAGTAAATAAGGTTTGAAACTTGGAGCCTAATTTTCCTTGCGTTGGACAATTGAAATAGTTTGCAAGACCTGTTTCCAATTCGCATTGTGGAGGGCTTGCGCAAGCTGGGTTGTGCTGCTAAGTGTGCACTATTTAGGATCTTTCTCCCACATGTGACTGTTGAGTTGTATGAACAGCAATGGGGTTTTGATTGGAACACCAATTGCGATGAGAAGATATTAAATGGATTGTTTGCTATGAAACCAAGTTGATGTAGGATAGGATGCTCTAAATCAATGAAAATATGGAAGACTTTGGAAGAGAACGAAAGATTCTCTTAATAGGGAAAAGAAGAAATTAAAGGGAGAAACAATAGATGAATTAGGGAAAAACCCAGAAAAACCAGAAGTCAGAAATTTTAATAACCCTCAATTAATAATTCATCAGTCATAAAACTTTCTAAACCCCCTATAAAGCAACCCTATTTATAGGAACAGAAGAAACTTTAACACAACCCTAATGTATTGCATATACATAAAAACCCTAAATAAAGAAATAAAATCTATAATCCAATCCATTTATCAATTTGATCCATGTGTTGATCACTTGATGCCTACATCAAATCCCAAAATAAGTCAAATGAAGAAAAAAAATCCCAAATAAGAAACTTCTAAACAATAACAAAATAATTTATTCATGGCCTCTTCATGCTCTGCATCATCATGTTTGTTGTGTTCCAGTGAAAAAATGGATTCCTGGATAAATGGTTTACCAGGTGCAAGATACCATGTGCAAGAGTATCTGTTTACAAGGGAAACACTTCACTGTTATCATATTTATCATTTTCACTTAATTTATGTGAATAAACTACTTTCCATTGTATGTTTTGCACTAAACTTTGGTGGTATAATGTATGCAACAGGTGTCTTATTTGTGAAGTTCACATATGTTGGACATGTCTATGTTATTGCTCTTGTGTGCAATGTATGTTGTTATCACTCACAAAATTGAAAGATGGGCCTGGCCCATGAACAGATTTGGGGTTTACCTAGTGAAGATGCTTTGTATTATACAAACATTATTTCTCAAATGATATTGATTATGATTACCACAACTACCATTGCATCAATAATTTGATAATTGTTTCCCATTCAGGGCTCAACTTGAAATGCTCATTCCTTGAGTTTAGTTGATTAGATGAATCCTAATCATCAGAATAATATAGTTAAAAAGTCAAAAAAAAAGAAGAATTTAGGCCATTTATTGCATGGGGCCCATCTGATTACCTATCATTCTGAAAATAGGTAGATTGGATCAACATATTATCAGATCACTAACTTAAGAAATTAACCATTCATATTTAGAGTACTAGGGCTTTGCAAAAATGAATATCCAACATTCATTTTCTGGGGCCCACTTTGTTCATCCATTAATCTAACATTACCATGACTGAATTATGTTCACCCTTAGATTATAGTTGGATGTGCTTGTTTTGTGGTAAAAGAATGGTAAAAAACCATATGTGGAAAAAGAAAGGTAAAAGCTACTTTTCTCTCCTTTTCGTGCTGATGTGGCATTTAACTATAACTAACCTACTTTTTCACATTATTACCTACTTTATTTTTCAAAAAAATCAATCTATTTTATTTTTGTTCACTTCATTGCTAACATCATCACCCACCTCTCTCTCTCTCTCTCTTTTATTTTTCTTCCTTTTTTTCATCTCTTTTTCCTCAAACCAAACACACCCTAAACGAAATAAATGGCATATTTTTGTGTACGATAAAGATGCATAGGAATAGATCTAAATCATCCATTATGCAAGGGTAACCTTTGAGTGCTTAACAATTTGATGCATTATTGATCATAGAACAATAATAATTGTAATAGTACTAATCTAAAGAATGGATGGCTCATATTGATTATAAGTGGGGCTCAAAAACAGGTATTGATCATTTAATTGTATTTGGCAGACTTTTGATTGCCTGCCCTCTAAAATTAGTTTACTTGTATTAACATAGCTCAGTTACTTAGGCAGTGGTTGAGTCAAATTTGTAATGTACTGGAGATGTCCAAATACAGATGCAGATCTTTCATTTTGTGAGGCCATCTTAGACTTTTTATTGATCCAAAATTTACAATGATTGGAAGAGGCAAACCCTTTGTTTATGGTTAGAAGAAATCAATGGTCCATTTTGAATATGCTAAAGAGGTATGAGCTAGAATGTGAGCCATCTATCATGCGAGTTTCACTTTTGATCTCCAATTTGGTAAAATTTCTTTGATCCTATACCAATTGGACCAATGAAAGATTTAAGGAATGGATGGCTATGTTGAGCACAAACTTGAAAATGGGCGTGCCTTGTGGGTTCCACCTTTGGGCTTTGATATTCTTTGATTGAATGCCATCATCATTTGATTGGTGTTTTTGATAATGAACTGTATGCCGAAGTGTTAAAATGAAGTAAAAATTTTCCTAACGAAATGTTTTCGTAGGGCATGTGTTAAAATGTTTGGTGGTTGTGTGGGGTGGGACCTGTTTCATATGTAATATGTGCAAAAAATACGTCAAAATTTTACTTTCCTAGGAAAACATGATGCTAGTTAACATACTCTTAGCATTCTTTAGTGTTTCATTGCTGGCGACACAGTTATTGCCTTTTCCAGAGAAGTTGAGGTATTTTTCACTTTTTGCTATATTTTTGTTGTAAAAGTACCTCTTCTTTGCTTTGTGACATGAATTTATTGGAGATTTGGAGTTTTAATCCTACATTTTGCATGTTATTACAGTTTGAGTGGTGGAGTAGAGGGACTTGATCATATCTTTGTAGGTGGATTGCCGTACTATTTTACAGGAACACAGATTAAAGAGCTGTTAGAATCCTTTGGTTGGGAATCTAATTTCATCAGCAATCTTTTTGTTTTCAAAAGATTATCTTGAATTTTATTCAAAACTAAAACACTGCTAATCATGTCTGACCTGGCCTAGAAAGGTGAACAGATTCTACTGGCTACAAGCCAGCTTGTTTTAAGGTTCTATTTTATGTATCAATAACCCAAATTTCATAATTTTCTTACTTTTACTTGGTTTATATTTTTTACTTTTTTCGTTTATCTTCTTCTGGGGCATCCACGGTGCATTCAGTATTCTCTGTTTGCCTAATCTAGTTTTTTTTATCAATATGGTATTTAATATCCTCAAATGTTTTCAACCTTTTGTAGGCCTCTGTGTGGTTTCAACCTTGTTAGAGATAGGGACACAGGAAACTCTAAAGGTTATGGTCTCTGCGTATATCAGGTGTGTGGATTGAAAAATACATAACTCTCGACTCCTTTATGTCATGGAGGGAAACATGTGTAAAATACATAAACTAAGTGACATTTAAAAGCTCTCAACTCGTTTCATTGAAGCTTTCAACTCCTTTCTTATTGCATTAAGAATGTCAACTTTATTTGTTGCTATGGCAAGTAAAATTTGCTTGCATTCATATGTATGAACAAGCATGTATACATGTGTACATATAGAGGGAAATGTTTACACTAAAGCAACTTTATAGAATGTTTTTGTGCAAAAATTGTGGGAGCTAACTTGAGGTTATGGATGAAAATCCCCTTTAACCAGTAGACCAACTACCATACATTTATCCAATATGCTAAAAATCATCCCAAAGCCAACTTGATGGATCTCCAACTTCATCATCATCATTATCACGTTGCAAGTTTTAATGGAAGTTGAATTGGATTTTAGTACAAATCATATATAGTAAAATTTAGAACTTTCCAAGGAAAACTTAAAGTTATAGAAATAATTAACAACTACAAAAATACATTCATAACCTAATTCATTTCAATAACCACCATAATAAGTTGCTATAAGACCGCATATTGAGAACTTGTATAATGAGTGTGTTCCTTCTTCAAACATTATGGTGGTGTATTTCAACCACTAGCAATATCAAACTTCAAAATCATTAAGGGGCTCTTTAGATAAAGGTAATTCTTTGTATTAACTGGATTACCCAAGTAATGAAATCCTAGCGTAAAAATGTTAAAAGGTTTAAATGGCATCATCTGATCGCATCTTCTTTTTTACTTTTATGTTATTAATTTTGAAAGCAATGCTTTGAAATCTTTTGAAATACGATTACATTTTCTTTTTCCTTTCTTTTTCCCACTAGATTCTCAATGGAACTGTTAATTTCAGTAATCAAATCATGTAATGAATATCTCATCTACTCTTTTGCAATCATTTTTTCTGTCCAAAACTGACCTCCTCTTTTATATCCTGTTGTACACTTTATTCTACCTATGTTGCTAAATGAATATAGTAAAATACTAAATCAGTTAATCCATATAGAATACCAATGTAATCTCTCTCATACATGTATCTCAACACTCACGAGAGAAAAGTGCTGCCGTTGACTTGATAGATTTAAAATGTTATTGCCTTTAGTGCCCTATTTGGATTGAAGTAATTTTTTTTATCACCTTTATAATCTAATGGCAAGACTTGATTAGAAGATTTACCTCGTTTGTTTTATATTTGAATTGGTTAAGCACGTAAGGTGAAGATGGTCGCAGATTTTAGAAGAAGGATTTACCTTTTTGGTAGAGAAATGGTTATTAATGATTAGAGGAGATACCTATTTCCTTTGATGCGACTATGTGAATTGAAAATTTGGTTGGTAAAAAGGATTTCCTTTAAGATAGGACATGCATACTGTTGAGTCTCGTAAGATGGCTTAACCTAAGAGGGGAGGGGTACATTAGGTTTATAAAAATTTGCTACTTAACCCTTGTTAAATCAATTTTCCTCTTTTCATGCTTGTGTACAATGCAATTATGAATTTAATAATTAAGCAATAAAGCGCAAGGGAAGTAAAGCAATCAGAAATAGTACATATACAATCAACACAATTTTTATAGTAGGTTGGGCAACCTTCCTACTTCACTTTTCTAAGAGCATATTCTCCTTATGCCTTGGGTTCCACTATAACTCTTATAATGGAATACAATCTGGTTTTACCGAACTCACCAAGAACTCACTGGTTTCAAAAATCACCAGTAAACTTGATGGTTTTCCTGAGCTCACCACCAGCTCACTGGTTTCCAAGCTCACTAGCAAATTTATAATCTGGTTTTCTCGAGTTCATTAGAAACTCACTGGTTTCAAAGATCACCAGCAAATTTGATGATTTTCTGGAGATCACCACCAACTTAACAGTTTGGTTTTCCTGAGTTGACCAGAAACTTTACCTTTGCAGGCATTGAGTGTACAGGGAAATGCCTCTATCTAGGTTGATAAGCACACATAATTAAGGCATAGATAAGATGACAAAACAATAACCTCATTACAGTGAATTCGAACTCCCTTGATGTAGTGTTGATGTGGCGTTAAAGCTCTTTGATCTTGTCAGAACCTTGGAGTGATTACACTTGAGAGACTTGAATGAGTTTCTTCTTGTTTGATATGTCTTTGTCACTACAAACCTTCAAGCTCCTTGTTTCTTGATAATCATCATGGAATACTTGATCTTGAATAATATTCTTGTAATGCAAAACATCTTCCTTTCAGTGTTGAAGAAGTAGGCCTTAAATAGATATATAGAGAAACAACTGCTCTTTAAAGGAATATTTCTGCTCTTGGCGTAGGATATAAGATGTATGGAAGATTTAAGCTCAATCCCACGCTTCTTCATCAACTCCTTCCTCTTTTGAAATGTCCCAGCTCATCTCCTTAAATAATTATTCTCAAAAAACTTGACCGTTATTGAATGCAGATAACGGAGGTAGATGGGCAACTTTGAATGAAGAAGAACGTTGAGGTTTTCTCCCCTTGGATTGCATTGTTTCTGGTTGGTTTTAAACTTTTGGAAAGTTTGCAACCTCATTTTGGGCAGAGAAGAGAGAGAATCAGCTGTTATGAAAATGTTCTTCTCATGATTTGACTTGTCATAACTAGAAACTTTGCAGCACTGTTTATTGTCGGAAGTGGTGACTGAACAATTCTACTCACTGAAGGCACGGGCACATATGCCGTTTTGATGCTTAAGATTAATTGCTAGTCACATAACAATTGACATCGGACAAGGGCAGGACTTTCAATTATATGCATTTGTCTGGGATTACTCTCTAACGAATTCTCTCTTTGATTTATGCTTCGTCGGATAAAGTTTCTTATTTTTGGCATTTGTCCAAAGCTAATATCGGACAACTATTTGAACCGTTACTTTATCCCGACTTTGTTTTGGACAAACTTTGCTTAGTCATTCTCGATCGGATGAAGTTTCTTAGTTCTGCTTTGTTCGAACTCCAAAGCTTGCCTTTTTCTTCTGCATTTGTGTGAGGTATCAGTGACTTGGACAGAGTTCATATTTACTTGTCAGCTTCTTTTAGTTAGACGAAGTCTTCTTGGTCAGGCAAAACTTCCTTTACCTTTGTCTGAGTTTCTGATAATGTCCCTTCTTTTGCTTAGTCTAGGATGAATTTAGTCTTGGTCATTTTGGATTGTCTGAGGTTATATTCTCGGACGAAGTTCTGTTTCTTGACCTTGGTTTCGTCTTAAGCTTATTTTTGTCATTGCTTTGCATTTGTCCATGAGAATCTTTCTCTAGATATTACAGACAAAGCAAGTTCTTTGCAACACATCTCGATCCCTTTGTTTTTCTTCTTCCTTTTCTTTTGTGATCTTCATATTTTCAGCAACTTAATCCTTCTAAGATGTGGCAGATGGTTGAGGCAATTGATTATGATTCTGTACTTAGAAGTTTTTGCACTTGCTACATTATTAGCTTTGAAATGATGTCATTGTAATATATATATCCACAAGAGTTTTGCATAAATCGCAGAATCATGGATAAATGATTTAAACCATATTCTCATTTTGGGCGTGTCTTTCTTCTACACACAAAATGATGTATTGTTCAAGCATAGTTTTGAACAGACTTATATA
This sequence comes from Pouteria campechiana, assembly GCA_036873735.1. NCBI lineage: Eukaryota > Viridiplantae > Streptophyta > Magnoliopsida > Ericales > Sapotaceae > Pouteria > Pouteria campechiana. The sequence continues at coordinate 26,479 of JAYJMB010003802.1, forward strand.
TGTAATCCAACCATATGATGATCACACTAAATGCAGTATGGATCATAACATTACTTGTATATGCTTGCATAAATGATGATCTAAGTATGTATTCATTTCAAGGATAACATTTCGCAATTCAGATTAGCATAAATCATAAGACGAACTTAGCTGTTATCAAGGAACATTCTAATAACTTTCCCAAAAAAGTTTTATTGTCATCAAAATCATATGTAGCAATCCTAACACATACAAGTAAAGGTAAAAAATAATGCATATTTTGAAATTTTACTTAACAAAAATAGGAGGGGACATAATGATATTTCCTTGATATTAATGCTTGATATTAATGCCATTAAATCCTCTTGTGATGTAATATTGACTTTTTTTGCTCTATTAATTATGTTATATAGAGTATCTCACTAATCTAACATGCAATAAATTATAATCAATTTCATGTTTTAAGTTAATGTCTATCAAGTACAGTTTCCAATGATATCCATGGACATTAAATCTTCAAATAAGCCTTCTTTTCATTAGATAAAGAATCAATAACATGCCAAATTAATATCACATGCTGAAAATCCTTCATAAGATGCTTTGAATTCAATATTTGAAAAATGCAAATGAAAGTCCTTAGATGAATCTTAATAAGCATAATCTCAATAGGATTGAAATAAATTAGAATTTTAAATTTTCCATGAAAACAATATTAAAAATATCTTGTAGAAAAAAGAAAAAAATAATAAGGAATCATGATTTGTGATTGATGACAGAATCCAGATTTTGCTTATTTTATTTATTTTTCCATGAATAGAAAAAGCCTCATTTACAAGATTCGCAAATGTCACAATTTTAACAAGGCTAATAAAACTCAAAAGGGATGATTGAGAATTATTTGAATCTTAAACATTGCAAATTGACTTGTACAGCATAAAACTAAAATAATTGGATTCAAGTTTCATCCTAAAAAATTGTGTTTAAGGTTCATTCAAATAAATAATTCCAAACAATCTCAAATTGTTCTGCCTTATACCAAACTTGCATTGCAAATTTTATTTTCATACCTATGATTTTGACAACACTGTGAACCTCCATTATTTTCTTTGTGATGGCCCACCTGAGTCGGTAACAGTTACATTTTTGGCACTTTGCTAAACTCCATATGTTTAGACAATGTGAAAACTCATTTGGATACTGAACAAATATTAGATTTTGGGCATTGATACAAATCAAGGATGGGCATATTGTCTATCCCATCTCTTGGCGAAGATCCATGCAAATATTCAATAATGGTATTGTTAGGTCTTGCCTTGATTGGCAGTGATAAGTTTAATCATTGTGGATTTTACCACCCATGCATCTTAGTTGGTCTTGCCCAAAATGTTATTATCTGACAATTTATCATTCATGCACTGTGGTCCTTGTGCATGTGTGCTTCTGTAAGGGTGGGAGTACTTGGGAGTAGGAGCCTTTTGTGTGCGTGTGGGGGTGAGGTCGGCCGACTGTGGGATGTAAGCCGACCGACCATGAGATATGTTTTGCCATCTTATAGTTAAGGCCATAAATAAAAGCCAAATGGAAATTTATGGGTAGCATCCATATTGATTGGGATTCTTCCCAGTTTTTTACTAGCTTTTTGATGGCCTTGCATTATTTAATTGTTGTTTTCTTACTGTTAGCCAGAACATGAATTGACTAGTCTTATGTGGTCAATTTGTATTGTCATTCATATATTCTAATTCTCAGGAGGAAAATTTTAATGTACTTGCCTGCATGTGGTTGATTGAGTTCCTGACACTTGTCAAAGATCTAATGTTTGATGAGCCTTTGATTTCAACTGTCTTTCATCTTTTTACGATTGAACTATATCTAGTATTTTCACGTGGTTGTTTTACTAATGTCTCAGGATCCAGCTGTGACAGACATTGCTTGTGCAACACTTAATGGTCTGAAGATGGGCGATAGGACTCTAACTGTCTGCCATGCGACCGCTGGGTAGAGTTCCTCTATTTAAATGGCCTGTCAAAACAACTGAAAACCAACACTAGGCAATGATGCTAATAAGGTTTATTTTTTTTAACTTGCAAGAACTTATTATGGGGGAATAACATCTTCTTAGTTCCTACTATAAGTTTGCAGCATGTGCTTGAATGTAATACATGGCTGCTTCTTCTGATGAAATATTTATGCTAATTACATTCTGGAAATTGGCTGTCGTGACCCATTGTCGTCATAATGATAATGTGGCAGTTCCTGGCAACTTGCTTTGCATTTGCTGATATCATTGAATGAGTATCTGCTTATAGATTGTATCAAATAGGCATGATGTTTCCTACACGAAGACTCCAGTACTCCCCTTTTAACTTGTACTGAAACATATACTTCCTATTTTTTTTCTTTTTTCTTTTTTTTTAAATAATTCATACCAAACCAAGTCAACCAACTATGGGAGTGCCAAATTAAAGTTAAAAAAGAGTAAGATTAATGGCTTTCCTGAAGAAATAATGGACTGAGCATGGTATTTATCCTTTCAATAAGAAGGATTCTTTTCTCTCACATATGGCCATGATATGCTGAGTCCAAATATGTTCGGAAAAGGATTAGGCATAGGTCATCATCTTCTTCTAAATACTTTTTACCAAATAGTTGATGTTGGCTACATCAATTTCTTTTACAATTTCATTCTATCTTGAACCATGTTCCTCCTCACCCTAGGTCATGGATCAAATGCTTTCTACCTACCTCTATCCGCATCCATTTGGGCCTGTTTTGGATTCTAATGGCCCTCATTATCTATGAACTCACTCCATGATTCACTCAACTCTTGACCTCTACTGCATTTGGCCAAAACCATCAAGTCTACTTCCTCATATTATGTGCTTTTGGTTGCTACTCACAATCCACTCTATGCTCCAATTCTTTTGTTTTAATTGTACAATCCTTCCCGTCATCTGTTTTGACTTTTGATGTCTTCATTTTGTATATGCTTTCTTATACTTACAAACATGCTGTTCTTTGGCTAGCCAATATACCAGTATGCAAAGCATTGCTTGTTCAATAGCTGCCTTAAAGAATTTCCCCTTAGTTTGACTTTGTTAAGGGTTAGATGATGATGGTAAATGGTCCAGGAGGTAAATCTGACATAAAAAGTTCTTAACCTGATTGTGTTCTGTATGTCAAAGCTGACACTTATAATCCAGCTACAAACACTTGATTTTCCATAACACTAAAAATTTTATCATCTTTGCATAAATGATGTTCCTCCCATGACCAAAACACCATTGCCATTTTATGCCAACTGGAATCATGGAATGTTGGTTCTTCGGCTGATAGTGTTGAAAGTTCTTCCTCGCGAAGCTTGAAAATTGGTAATCGTGACCAATGTTCTCCATATCAATTTTATTTGCTACCTAATCAATGACAAACATCGGCTGGGCATTTGAGGATAAAATTTGGATCAAGCAAGAAAAATGGGTGTTGAGCAATATTGTTAACAATAGCAGCATTTATTATTATTAATAGCTGATATGTCATCAATTAATCACTTTCATCATCAATTTTGGAGATTTGACTTTGTCTTTCTTTCTTTCTCATTTGTCTTTGTGTGTGTGTGTGTGTGTTTGCTGTAATTATTTTCTTGTTGTTCCATTAATATGTTAGAAATAGTTTGTGTGGACATGTTTTCAATTTTAAACCAATTTGAAAATTTGTGTGTTGGATGCCATTTTTGGATATTTGATCCTAATTGGTTGATTGTCCCTACATTTCTTTAGCCTCATGTAATTAGATTAAAAATCTATAATACTGAATATTTGTACATAAAAAAAATGATTTGATCAGTTTATCCTAAAATTTGAGTTTGAGTAAAATGGGCCAATCTAGAGATTTATCCTGAACTTATTGGTTCCTAATTTCTCTAATTCAATATATGAAATGATGAATAAGGGCAATTAATATTGCAGAGCTCTGCAATTATAGATTGATTTGGTCCATTTACTAGAATTTTAAAGTATGGAAAATTAGGGATGATTTGAAAAGACCTCCAAAATGTTTGAATGAGCTCATATTCTCTTATTTAATGTATGAGTTGAAGATTGGTGGCCTCTAATGGCATATATATACTTAATCAAAGTGATCGTTATCAACGAAGTTAGTCAAATTTCAAAGAAATAGGGCCAGGTTGAGAGAAATCTTTATTTGCTCAATCTGACCATCTCAAGTTGCGTAGAAATCTCAAATTATCCCAAGTTGTTACATATAATTTTGGTGATTTAATCTTTTTAAAATTAAATTGTAACTTAATAAAATAATAAAATATTTATACATAGACAGTATTTATAAATAAACATTTACTTGTAAAATGTTGGGCTATGATTTGGATTATATGGGTTGAAGAAAAGGCAGGTAGGGTTTGGGGAGGGCAATATGTATTCAGCCTTGCATCCAGTTATTTTTGAATTTGGATTATATGGATAATAATCTGAATTTGGATGTATTTCTGTGTTGTTTTCCTCTCAACCGCAAAACAGTTTATATATATTTTTACATTAACTGATTACCTATACTGATTTAAGTTGTCGGTTTTTTTTTAAAGTTTATGTTTATCTTGATTTATCCTCAAATTTCATTGAGAAATTTGAACAGTTTTTAATTTTTTTATATTTTAGCAATAGATTTAGGAGATAAAATTTTATTTCTACAGGTTGGAAAGATAGCCCCTAATTGAGGATACTGATATCCATAGTTAGTGTAAAGCAAATGCTGGTTATGATTAGAGATATTAGCGTTAGAAATGTGCAAGTGTTTATAATAAATAACTAATGATGTGTAATGATGAAATATATTTGCTACTAGTAAAAATTTTGAGCATTGATGACTCTCCCTATTGGCTGATATTCAACCTTTTCCTTTCATTTCTACAGCCTTGCACAGACAAGACCAGATCAAGAGAACATTTTAGCACAGGCACAATAACATATAGCTTTTCAGGTAAAATAATCCTGATTCATGTTGATTTTATTTGTTTCTTATTTCTTTTATAGCTCAACTGCTATAAGTTGCTAGAGGTGCAAAAGATAGCCTTGCAGGCTGGTGGTGGGCTGATGTATGGGGTTGATGTGGATAACCCAACAAAGGTTGTATGCTTGACTGAGGTAATTATTCTTATCTCATGATCAAAATGCAATTCTTAATCGAGTGTGCTTGTTATAGGTAGGGTACCGTTTAGGTGGTGCTTGTTTTTAGATATAACCATCCATGAACTATAATGGACATAGAAGTAGTGTTCCTATTATCAATAAATAATGTTTTATTGGTGGCTTGGAAGAAAGATATTGTTGTTTTTATAAGAGTTTTTATTATTTTTTTTTTTGGGGGAACTTATTGGAAAAATAGAAAAATAAAGAAAAAATGAGAGATTTTCTATAAAACTTTGTAATAAATCGTAATAAATATAAATACACAATTTGAGCAGGAAATTAAACAAAAAAAGCCACCATTGAATGAATAATGAAAACTCATGACAAGTGCATATACGCAAATAGAAGGAGAGTAAATTGTAACAAGAAAAGAATATGACATTAAGCATTATATCTCCTATATCAAGTAAAAAAAAAAGCAATTACATGATTAATATTGTAAAAACTTAAGCTAAACATAGTCTCACACCTTAATACTAAGTGTAATGTCATGTAGGTTCCTTAAGTTCGTCATCATTTTGTTGACATGTAGTCTCATATTCATATGATATTTGCCCTTATGGATATCCACCAAAAATATTATAAGATGATGATGAATTTGCTCCACTTTCTGGGTAATCTAATGTAATATATCCATATGGCTAGATGTTAAAAGAGGTCAAGTTGAGCCGAGTCTGCTGTGAGGAGGGATGATGTCATTCATGTGGGGGGCTATACCAAGCTAATGCAGCTCATGGAATTAACCTCTAGCATCTAAATCTAGGATCATCTGACCTTTGGTATGAATGTGTGTCTCTTGGACTATAAGAAGACTCCTCTCTATTGCCACTCAAATCTACGGATGTCATCCTATCCATAAGTGCGTTGACTTCAACAGGTGTCTTGCCCTTCATACTCCTTGACCTTCTCTTATATTGTCTAACTGGAGGGTGTTCACAATGATTCTTGTCTTGTATAGCATGTGTATACCCTTCCTTGTTAGTAAATAGGCTAAAATGTCTTTGACTCTATGGGTATAATGAGCTATCTTCACTAATGCCACCATTGTCATTATCACCCTCATTGTCATTGTTGTCATTGTTATAATTGTTATGATATGATCAACACCACTACCGCTATCTTCACTTTGTATTCTTGATGATGAAGAATAACTCGACAGTCCTAGAAACATTTGCGAGCCTCCCCTAGCAGCTAACTGGGTTTGAGATTTGGATAATGGATCAAAGACTTCTTCTCGGGTTTCCTCTAGCTATAGCACCCCTTTATATTCACCCCTTGTGCACGGGCTTCTTGGGCAATGGCTTTTACTGGACCACCATTTTGTTCATTTTAGGTCTTTTGATCATAATCATTCATGTAAAGAATCTTCTTTGGTATCATCTTCCTCCATATGTGCATAGTGTCCTACATTAATGAAATTACAATCAAACCAAAACATAAGAAGATAAATAGAAATAACACTTGAATAAGTTATCAATCACATGAGAGAACTCACTAGCTACATGTAATGGATGATGGAGCATATTCTTCTAACGATCTTCTATGATAACAATCACCCATTGCCTGCCTCTCACATTTTTATACATGAACTCCATAAAATGACATTCATCATATAAAGAACTCATATTAGGATATGTTTCATTATCCACCACTCTCAAGACTATATATGGGTTCTAGAATACTCAATATCTATTACGCTTTATTCAAGAAGGAAACTGTCATAATGATTCTGACCACCTTTATCCCTTCCTTACTATGTACATATTTGGAATCATGCCACATATCAATTGTTGAATGCCTTATTAAGTGGTTGACAAGCATTCTGTGGACTATCCAATGCAATATAATTTATAACGAATCAAGTCTTGCTTGGATGTATAATCTCTTTGTTGCATTTAGAAACTTTATGAAACGGTGCCTTTACCTAACTATAGTTATTTATGCAGTTAGTAATTTAATGACCCTTCTCTACTTCATTATGCACACTTGTTTGCTAGCTAACATTGTGCAAGAAGAGATCAATAAAGTAGGCTGCACAAGGAGTCTAATACAAAGGACATTTTTTTCTCTAATTCTTTCCATTGTCTGTTATGATTTGCACCACATGGTATTTGGAACCAAGGGATTCCATTTGCTTCTCAATCAAATCTTGAATGTAAGATGCATCCTTGATTAGGGGTGTAATTCGGGTTATTTGGGATTAGGTTGAGGTCAATTCTAACTCTAACCCAAGGTTTAAAACCTCAACCATAACCCTAAACCAATCATAGTTTTAAAACCTCAACTCTTATTCTGATTTTAAAACCTCAACCCTAATTCTGATTTTAAAACCTCAACCTTAACCCAAATTTAGTAGGTCGGGTTCGGGTTGAATTCGGGTTATGTGAATAAGTAAAAAAATGTCTATTCAATTTTATGCTCACATGGTTGATTTCCTTGTTGTGTAAGTTATCTACTATGCTGTGCTCTAATATGTAAAGTCCAGGGGTGCAACTTGGGTCATTTGAGTTCGGGTTGAAGTGTGATTGAATATTTATAACTCAATAGTCACTTCGCTTAGAAGGATGAAGAAAGCAAGCGATGAAAAGTTGGGAGATAGATGACTGCATATGATAGCACTTATATTGCTAAACACCTTTGGTTCGGGGCCTTTAAAACACTTGGGAGATGAGGACAAAAGCAAGAATTTTTGAAAACCTTAGCATAGAAGGTTGAATGTTAGTAATTGGTTTTGATTTCAAAAAGGAGATTTTCAAAAAAGACATGGGGATGAGAATGAAAGTAGGGAGATAAGGTCAACTAGAGGACAATAAGCCTGTACTAAGAACAAAGATGGGAATCATGGGAATGATATGAGATTGCTAGTTCATTTGTGCTTCACAAAAGAAATTTCAAAAAGAAGAAACAGTGTAATATGAATTATGAAAGGCAAAAAATTAATAGTTGTTATCAACCTAAACCCAACCCAAATTAGAATTCGGGTTAAGTGAATTTGGGTTCGGGTTAACCCAAATTAAAACGAGTGAACCCAAACCCTTAAAGATGTCGGGTTAGGTCGGGCGGGTTTGGGTTAACCCAACCCAAGTTCACCCCTATCCTTGATATGCCTAGATGCATCCATAGATTTGTTAAACATTGTGGTACCTCAATAATACAATATAAAGTTGATGATGCTTGGCTTTGTGAGGCTTGTCCATCCATCACACGTCACAGCCAAACCATAAGTTTCCCATTATAAATCATTCCTTTTATCCAGTTGTTGGGATATAAGAAAATCAGGACAATTCACAGAGAATGTGTCCCATTGAAATGATCAGATAACATTTTCCAGTTGAGCAATGAACATTGCAATCAGTTGCTAGATAAAATTTTCATGACTTCCATTAATTTTAATTGAGCATTTCAAAGTCCGTTTAAAGAAAACAGTACGAAATGGCGTAGGCAAAACCATGTTTCAGAAATTAATCTACGTCAGTCATTCGACGAGGAATGACTTGCAGCTCTTGGCATATGGATAAGGAGTTGCATGATATTAAAGAGATTATGTCTGCCTTGAGCAGACAAAGCCCCAAGGATGTAAAGGTTGTGCTCTCTTCTTATAAGATTTACCCCTTGGGAGCCCACATTGATTATCATGGTGGCATTGTTTCTGCCATGGCAATTAATAGAGGAATCCTTTTGGCATTTAGTCCCTCTGATGATGCTCAAGTGATATTACAGTCTGTGCAATTTGTCGAAGAAGCGATTTAGTGTTGATGATGAACTGAAACCAAAAGATACAAAAAATATTAGAAATGGCTGGCCATGGGCAGCATGGACAATAACATCTCCATCCTGCTAGCATAGACAGGGAGCGAAGCCCACTTGCGTAGTCAAGCAAAGATGCGTACGAGTCTCGTAGTTAGGTAGAGACTTCTCCGGGTCGCATAAGTAGGCAGCATTGCTGGCCATAGGTAGCAACAACAAAAGTCACTTAGACGAAGGGAGATGCAGCATGTAGTAGCGTAGGCAGGAAAAAGACGAGTAGCGTGATCAACATCTTTTGATTATGCTACCATAGTTGCACAGGCAAGGAGCAGAAGGCATTCAACCTGCCAAGTGCCACTCTCTCTCTCTCTCCACATCATGTAGTCAAAAGTTGTAGTAAGCATGCTCTTGACTATGCTACCACTGTGCGTACTTGAAGGGCAGAGATAAAACAACATTTTGAAGGTTGCATGGGCAAAAGGAAAACAAAACCTGCCAATAATGTCTCCAAACGAGGTAGCGTAGACATCATGTCCGGTTTAGTTGCGTAGGCAAAGGTGCTCTCCAAACAGAAACCATGCTTGACAGATTGCGTAGTGAAGATGCTGAGGAAACTAACCAAGTCGCGTAGGCAGAGTGGCTTTACCAAATGGATCGAGGAATCAAGCATTTTGAAATTATTTCAGACCGTTCAAAAATCAAGACATGATAAAACCGTATATATTTCATGCTGTTTGAAAATCAAGTTGCATCTAGTGGATGGTCAAAATTTTAGAGTTTCTTGTAATGGATCAAAACTTTATATAATTGAGGCTGCCAAAAACATATGGCATGTGATCAACAACATAGCCATTTAATTTACTCAAGTGAAGTTGGAATTAAATGAAAATTTAAGGCAAATTATTAAGTGGGCAATATGGTGATTTTGCCAAATTATTGTGCTTTGATAAAATGGTATTTCCAAACCACAATATTTCTTTGGAAAATGCATTGCAAAAACACTAAAAATGGAGTTTAGGATAATTTGCAAGAGAAAGTGTTCTTTGATTTCGCTACCTACTAGCGGAGGTTAAGGCAAAATGTATTCTAAGAGATTGTTCTTTGACTCCGCTACCAACTAGTGGAGGTAAAGGCAAAATACATTCCAAGAGAAGTGTTCTTTGACTTCGTTACCAACTAGCAGAGGCAAAGGGAAATTCTAACTCAAGGTAAGATTGTTCTTTGACTCTGCTACCAACTAGTGGAGACAAAGGCAAAATCCTATCTCAAGGCAAGATTGTTCTTTGACTCTGCTACTAACTAGCGGAGGCAAAGGCAAAATCTCATTTGAAGGCAAGATTGTTTTTTGACTTCGCTACCAACTAGCGGAGGCAAAGGATAAGTTCCAGCTCAAGGCAAGATTGTTCTTTGACTCCACTACCTACTAACAGAAGTAAAGGCAAATTTCACTCCAAGGAAAATTTGCAATCCACTCCTAACTAGCAAAGATAAAGGCAAATTCATGGGAATTTTACACTTCACACCCAACTAGTGGAGGTGGGAAATTTGCAAACCACTACCAAGTAGCGGAGTCAAGCCTCCGAAGCCTATAAATACCCCATCCTCTCTCATTTGAGATATAGAAAATTCTTTAAACTAAGGACTTTGAGGACTCTTCAAGAGGCAGGTGCCTCTCCTAACACTAGTGGCCTTTGGCCATTGGAAATTTCTCTTGGTGTTTGAGGGCACTCTATCATGGCCCCATCATGGCACACATGGGTCCCACCCGATTAGTGGTAATGGTGGGTCTCACATGGACAATAGGATGTAGTCAAATTGGATAGTTAAAACATACTTAAACTAATTAGGGAGATGATGACATGTACCCTACCCATTGTATTAAATTGATTAGGGATTATCATTAGCACTAATCAATGCCATTATTGCTAATCATGATTAGGCTTAATTAAATCAAAGTGTAATTAGGCTTAATTAATGCAACCTAACTCTACGATCTCTCAAAGATTAAAGGCAGAGATTGCTCGCTTTTGGTTTTCCACAGGATATTAGCAAACACCACTTGTTTAATTACCCAACAGCCTAAGTCTAGTACCAAGTTACTGAGTCATGACTCATCGAGTCAAACCTTAGCAAACACCACTCATCCAATCACTCAATAGCTTAAGTCTAGGACCAAGTCACTGAGTCATGACTCACCGAGTCAAACCTTAGCAAAATACTTCAAATCAACTAAACCCAGTCAACCTGGCCCATTCTTCCTAAGCTTCTCATGGATAATTGAGAGAGCCGAGCTAAACCCAATTAACTTGGCCCACTCTTTCTAAGCTTCTCATGGACAATTAAGAGAGCTAAGCTAAACCCAATTAACTTAGCCCACTCTTCCTAACCTTCTCATGGGCAATGGAGAGAGCTGAGCTAAACCCAGTTAACCTGACCTACTTTTCCTAAGCTTCTCATGGACAATTGAGAGAGTTGAGCTAAACCCAGTCAACTTGGTTTCAGTTTTCCTAAGCTTCTTGTGGGTAATTGGAAGAACTGAGTTAAACTCAGTTAACTTAATCCTACTCTTCCTAAGCTTCTTATGGGCCATTTGAGAGAGCTTAACACCTGTTTTCTTCTTGATGTCTTTTAAATCTAAACACAACAGAAATCACCTGGTCTTGGGTTCTTTTGAGATATACAAATTGGGTTACAAACCTCTTGTTTTCTTTTTGATCTCTTTTAGGTCTAAGCATAAAAGAGATCATTCGGTCTTGAGTCCTTCTAGGATATGCAAATTGGGTCACAAGTTACCTATTATCTCTGTGATTTCTTACAGTTTAAATAACAGAAATCACTCAGTCTTGATTCCATCTGAGACATACCAATTGGATCAAAATACTCATTCTTTAGGTTAACTCAGAGTCTAGTAGTCCGGTCTAGAGTCATGTTATCCTCTCCACCTATTGGCTTGAGGCGATCCATTAAATTTCAAGTAATTGCAATGTGCTCGGTGACCCCAAAGCTAACACGCATTTATTTGAGAAAGTGTGTTTTATTTTTGGGTCTCTAAATGCATTGTACTTTTCCTTTTAATTAAGGGTTTTCTCCACTCTGAAGATGTCATTAGGATCACTTGTGGTTTGGGATGTGAATATGAAATTTTTTGATGTATACATACCAAGTGTAATTAATTGAGGACATTAATAAAAATAAAAATTATTTGATTCATTCCAAATGACAAATCTTTTGCTCCATTTTGTTCATCTTTTTTGTACTTGTTACACTAGTCCTTCATATTCTCATTTTCTTGGTCAAGATATGTCCCTTCGATTTGGCATGTTGAAGGATGAATCATATTTTTAAAAAGTATGTTATATGCCAGATTTAGAGGAATGGCATCATAAATGAAGAAGCAAGATATATGAGTTTCAAGATTCTTTATACGATCTTTACCCTTCTTGTACATCTGAGTCATCTTCATTTGTGCGCCACCAACCTGTCTATACAACTTAGGTTGCGCCTCTTCATAGATGAACTATAACTCAAAAACCTCTTTAGTACCCCCTTTTGTCCCTCTCTTTCCTCTGACCCTTTTGCATGCTTCCCCATCCAACTTCTTTTGTAAACCCGTGAAAAGTATGTTTTCCCCTCTCCAATCTAATTTTCTCTTTTCTAGTCCATTGATCTGCTCTACTGGTCTTCATAGCCTAACTCATTTGCTCCCTCTCATCTCCTTCACCCTCATCTTCACCCAAATTATAATGAAAACCACCCAATTCAAATGCAATCTCCTTCTTCTTCTTCTTCTACTTTCAAGCCTTTCTACCACTAACACTCGACTGAACAAGCTCTCTCATTAGTGCTTTAACCTCTTAAGACACCATAATTTCTAACATTTGGACTACCCCAAGTCAAGTACTCTTTTAATCTAAGGATTCCCCCCAATTTCATAACTTGCTTGCAATAGTTACATTCAACTTCAAAAAAGTTGTCAGGAACCAGCTTCCCATGTTCTCAAGTAACATCTTGAGGTTTAGCACTCTTATCTTTTGACATTTTAACTTGAAAATATATTATAAGTAGAAAAAATGAATTTTCATATTCAAATATATATCCAGTCATACTAAACCACTCTCGAACACGCAAACATTTAGGATATAATCATATAATGATCCACAAAAATAAAACCTTGCTAAACTAAAGGTTATTAGAATTTTTTAAAGACTTTATTACTTTTAAATATTTTTTAAATTTCCTATATAAAATTTGTAATTAAAAAAGTGAAATATTGAATTTAGGTCTATTTTCTTAACATATATTTTAATAAAAAGGTGATATAAATGAGATAAAAAAACACAATCTGCTAAATTATTAATTTAGAATGGCAGCATCATGAATGGATTGGATTTCCTTTTATAACGTTTGCACCTCATATTTATTTGGCGTAAAAGAGGTGGCTTAACTACTCTTGTTTCTCTTTCATATAAAATCTCTCCCTTAGCTAACACTTTACTTTTGAGAGTCAGAATTGGGTTTTTCTTGTAAGGACTCTTGGCTAAAACTCCTTTCTGAGCCAAACCCTCTTTTGTTAAACTCATAGATCGAAATGCACATTCATTCCTCTTTTCATTTGAACCTTGCTTTGTTTCTTGGGAATTACTCCATGATTCCAGAGCTTAGGGCATAGATGATAAAATGACTAAATTGGGCTTTTAGCTCAGAATTGGGGACTTGCTTGGTATATCGGCATTTGGTCTTTGTAGTTTACTCATGTCCAATTTTTCCATGAAAACACTTGTTTAACTGCAAGTTACAAGTTAATGACTTATTTGGTCTGAAAACTTTTATTACAGAATGTTATCTTAAACACGTCTGCAATGTCAACATTGCTGGGTTATATCGATTGAGATATATTATATATTAAGCAATGATATTTGACATTGATGTAAGAGAATTTTATGGGAGCACTGTGAATTGTTTCAGTGCTAATAAGGCTTGTTTGGATAGTGTGAAACAGAGGGGGGGGGGGGGGTTGGGAAGAGATTCCTTCCCCAATCTTTATCTGATGTGGCAGGTAAATCTTTATCTAATGCGATGGCTACCTACCCTAAAACACAACCTTTTTTTTACATTATAATCTATATTTTCCATTAATGAGACTAAGGAGGAGAGATACAAAAGAAGACATCATAAATTTCAAATAACAAAGGTGTCGAACTGAAAACTTAATAGAGGATCCATTGTCAAAGCCAGAGTGGAGCAAATCAAATTATTATGCTCAATAGATTAACAAGGGAAGTGACAGAGGATACTCTGGAAGCAAAACAAATGAAGAAGCTTCCAATGCGGATTGACATGGGAAGCTGTAGGCCCATGTCGAAGACACTGTGAACAAGGGTGCATGGACAACAAAGCCACGACAGTTGGACAGCAGCCTGTCTGACACTTTAGAGAATTTGGCATTAAGTATTAAGACAGAGAATCGATGCCAGAACATTCAATGGACTGTTCGATACCCTGGACAAATGCAAAGTTATGTACAATGATTCCATAGCAGGACTTGATCCTCCATAATTTGAATTTCCAAACTGTAGTGGATCGAAAAATGGACTGTCAACCTCCTTGGAAGTGAAGAACGGGACAACAGATGCACAGAGGAGCAACATCATTGCCAACTGTCCTTTCTGCATTAGCTTTGAGCAGTGGCAGTTTGACAGTGGACCGACAGTCCGTTTTCGGTTCGTAACATTCAAAAATTACCATTGGGCACATTTAATGCAAAAAACAATTAGTAAGGGCTCATTTTCGTTCCAAGAACTATAAATACATGAAAGTGAGGAAGAATTAATGACTCTTAATCTAGTACTAATTGTGCTTGAACTTTCAATCTTTAAAGTCATCAATTTCCTCAACTTCTAAGCAGCAGAACTCCACGTAAATTAAGCCTTAAGGGTCAATCATCTACTTATTCAAGGAGCATTCTTCTTTGGGGTTACTAAGTAAAATCATTTCTTTGTTCTTTTAACTTTGTAAAAATCATCCTCTCAAGAGGCAACCATTATGCATTTAAGTTTTTCTGAACTTTTGAGAAAAAGACTGTTAGCAAAAAGGGTAGTTCTTGCACTAGTAAGTTGTATCACTTTACAAGTTATTGGTAAACTCATAAAAACTAGTGAGGAGGTGAGAGGTTTCACTTGGATAGTGAACCTGAGATGATAAGTTTTGGAAATAGTGGGGTAGGCACAAAGCTTAGGCTGAACCATTATAATTTTCCTTCTCCTTATTACAGTGTGTTTTTGTTTTCTGCAATCCTTTTTGTTTTTTATTTGGCCGAAAGATTTTTAGGCTCAATTCAACTCCCCACCCCTTATGAGCCAACATTTCATACTTGGAACCAAAATAAATAGTTTAATTGATGCATCAGAAATGAGTTTAATACATGTTACATCAATAATTAGTAACTTTATCTCAATACAAATGTATATTGCATAGAGCTGCTGCCAGGAGATTTCTTAAAGTATCTCTTTTGGCATATGGATATTATACGATCTATATTGTGGTGATATATCTTCATCCCGCCACTTTCTTACTGATAGATTAAATAGATATACCATGGGATCTATCACATGATTTCATTGATATTTGGTGGTTGCTTGGAAAATGTAAGAATTTTTATGTCACTAGTTGACAATTGTATGAAGATCAACAATACCTACGTGACAATGACATCCACCTGTTTGGATTTAATGAACAGAGGATGTTATGATGAGCTTCGAACATTCACACTAAGACATGGCAATATTGAATGCTTGAAGATATGCTCGGAGAGATAAATTCAAACTGCAAATTGCCCTTTCAATTAATTACAAAGATGACAAGTAGGCTCCACATATACCATGAGAAAATGGTATACAAGTGTTTTGGGATGATTTTGTTTCAATATTCTTTTTCTTTCCTAAAATGGATCTATGATAAGGTTGTCGCGGTTGATGAGCTGAGAAATGATGACAACTATGAAGAAATCTTGGAGGACATGATGGAAGAAGGCAGGAAGTCTGGTATGCATATCCGTTGTCCCATTTTTCCCCTCTAAAATTATGTATCAGTGCTTATTGTAGTATTAAGCAGGTGTATCTCTAACAATTTCTTAAAGATGTTACACATGGAATGGATAATTTTATTTATACTATTGCTGCTTTTGAATGATAGGTAAGTTTGACATCATATTCTTTCTTTCATGTGTTGATTGCCCAGGCACCCTAGTGAAGATTGTTATTCCTCGTCCAGACTCAACTGGTGAACTCACTCCAGGAGTAGGAAAGGTAATTGGCTATTTCTAAATATTTCATTACCTACTTTTATTTGTTTGCTCATCTATTTTGTGTTTATGTTATAGTTCCTTGCACAACTTGCATGATATATATAAACTATAAATGGTAAATTGTACCATTTAACTAATCTGGTTTTAGATAGAGACATCCAGCTGTCAAACATAACCATGTATTGTGCTAGAGCAAATGGATGACATGTTATTCCTATTTTTGTTTCAAAATATTGTTAGATTGGTTGATACTTACTCATTTGCATATTTTAAAATTAACGTGCCAGGGAAAGGTCAGGTAACCCTAATTTCCCTGATGTCAATCAGTAATCTTGTAACATTTTGATATATTGTAAGAAATTTCTCATTATCACAATGAAATCCTTCCCTTTGTTATCAAAAGTATCAATTATATCAATCTATGCAATGATTCTAGGTTGGAACCCTATACCAGCAGTCCAACCTGCATGCATAAGGTGTCTACCAACAAAGCTCATTGGGTAGAGACAACGGAGATAACATTAAGAACTCAAATTGTCCACAATAACTCACTTTGCTCCAAAAAAAAAAAAAGACAAACAAAAGATGGATAGTGACAATGTAATGAGCAGAAATGATGCCAACAAAGTTATGCAATAAAGATAAATTAAGAGAAACAAAAAATAATAATAATACAAAACAGCATGATGACTGAAAAAGATAGCATTGATGATAGAGAAGATAGGCTTCATTGTAGAAAAATTTACCTTATTTAGGTGGGAGTAGAAGATAGATGTCTTATCATGTAAGGTTTACCTCATTTTCCCATATAGTGTTTCCATTGCATCTAAACAAATAGCCTATAAGTGAATCACAAATAGTGGAGTTTTGGCAACTATACTTGAGTAATTTGTAGGGGAACCTGAATTCATTAGAGAAATCAAAATCTAAAGTGGATATATGATATAATTTAGTTAGCAGCACTGGGATTTTAAAGCTGTTGATTTTACACTATTGTATAGAGTGAATGATTTTTTATTTTTCCATCCAAATTACATCTCTTGTTGGCATTCTCTCTCTCTCTCTCACTCTCTATTATAAACCATCCATTGTAACCCACAAAAGGAGCCCAACTCAATTAATCATATTTAAAAGTCATCTCTTTATTAAACATAGTTTGACATCAAACCGTCTATTGTTATCCATCTCTCCAATATGCAAGCAATTGCTACCCAAATCGCACCCATCCACCCTTCCAACTCCAATTAAAGAATATTATTATTATTTTTAAGTCAAATCCGTAATTGGGCGCATGAGCTTCTGATCAAGAGGGCTTTGTGAGTGCCTGCTTGGTGCATCTTGGGCTTTTTGGTACAACGTTATGATGATGAGAGACGAAGAGAGCGAATGAGTGAGAGTTATAGATCGCAGGGTTTTTCACTCACTATGTAGAGTAAGGACTGTTTTTTAAACCCTTTTAAATGGTTGTATCAACTTTGGACTCATAGAAAAACAGTTGTGGCGTACTTGCACAGAAGGGAGCATTTTTCATGGACAGATGATGTTTCACCTGAACAATCTCCTTTGGTATAGAATTCAGCAGTGCTTCCAACCGTATTGAATCGTTTCCCATCTAAAAGTGGATGGGCTAAAATGCACCATTTAAGTCTGTCAAATTTGGGTGTTTGAAATTGCCTCTGTTATATAGAACAAGTAGACTTTGGCAATTGAATAATGATTATGCATGTTTTGGATGGAAAATAATGGTTATTTTACTGAATTTTTTTTATACATGTAAAACAAGAGAATTTTGGGAAATTTAGAAAACCATTTGATCTAACCCATTTGAATTGCATTTGGAGTGTGAGTAGATTGTGCTGGAATAGTTGTAGGTTGATATGCAAAGTAGTTTTCCTTGACATTTACCATTTTAAATAAACATGAAAGTCAGTTAAAAATGAAAATGCTAATGTCTATACAATGTTGATATGCATGCATTTATTAAAAAGTGACTTAGTGGTTAGGAGGATTTGTGTCATGCATTTATGTGGAGGATCAAGAGACGCATGATGTATGCAAATTGCTGAAACCTTGGACTTCATAATACCCTGGTTCATGTAGCGGTGCTACTTGGGTCAAACCTTAAACCCAATCAGTTCAACACAATACTTGGTATGGTTTTGTCAATTTTAAATTTGGGTTGACAAAGTTACTAATTTTCAATGTGTTAGGAGTGTTGAGGCTGTGAAAAACCCAGTCCTACCAGGAACCTAACTTGTTTGAATTACATGCCTATGGGTGCATTTTTTACCTCTGTTTGTGGTTGGAGGCTGTGCATGTGCACACATGTATCTCCATCCTTGAATCTTGCCAAAATCTGAATTCCTGAAATGCGCTTTTGAAGGTGTCTCTCCACTGTTAGTAATAGGGCACATGAGTGCACATTCCTGTGCTGGGGAATGTTAAGGATCATGTATGAATGCAAATATCCATCCCTATTGAGGCAGTTTTACGTCTCACCACTTACACTAAAAACCTCAGAGTTTTACCCCAAGTTATAAAACTCGTAACCTTTTCGAAAGTCTCTCATTCCACTGCCAGTAATGTGGGAACTGCTACTAATAATTATATAGAAAGAGAAGTGGAATGGAGGATATGAAAATGACTAGGAATAAACTATGCGTTTAACACAACATTCGCTTCATCATGATATAAATATTGCATATAATACAATTTACATATATTAACTTTTTCCCCATTGGGACAATAATATGTGTGCATTAAGTTTGATTTTATTCATATAAAATGTTTTGGTGCATATGATTCTGAATATTGATTTGGTGCATATAGTGAATGTTTTAGGTATTCTCGGAGTATGCAGATATCAACAGCTCTACAAAGCCGAAGGCTGCACTAAATGGAAGGAAATTTGGAGGTAAGATTGTTACTGCCATCTATTACCTTGAAGACAAATTTTCCAATGGAAGCTATGAATTGTAAGGGGCTTGAGGCTATTTTTGTTGTATTCTATAATCAATTTATTAGTGGGTTAATGTAAAGGTCTATCCTAAGGACTTGGTCTTCTTTTTCTTTCTTAATCCTTGTCGTATGTTTCATATCATTTGGTGATGCCCTTAGCATATTGGCTTGGTTTTGCTGGAGGTCCCACTGACAATTCAGAAAACCTCCAGGTTGATCTTTTCATATTCGTAGATGACTCGAAGAGAGATTCTGACATGTCCTCTCTTTATTGGTAGCTAGCAGGATCTTCCTGAATACTCACCTATGACTAGTTATTTTTATTTATCTAACATTCTGATGGATTAAATTTTACTAAAAATTAGACAAAAATCTAGAGGCATAAAAATGGAGCTGATGTTGGGAATTTTTTTAAATTTGATTTTTTAAAATTATACTATATTTATAACTACAGCAATATAAGATTCAAAATGAGTAATAGCCAAGTGGTAGAAAGCTTGGTTTTTATGTAAAAGACCTAGGTTTGAATATCACCCTAGTAATTCTCTTTTGAAAATAAAAATGACCGTTGAATTCGGCTCATAATGGAAAATGATGCAAGCAGGAATAGAACTCTCTCCGGTTCTCTATAAAAGGTGGTGGGTAGATACATTAGGAAAATAAGGTAGCCGTAATTGTTTCATTCGTTTTATAATGGAAAATGATGCAAGTAAGAACAAAACTCTCCCCAGTTCTCTATCTACCTTTAGACATACCTTTGAGAAATAGTATCTTGTATAAGAAAGGAAAGAGTGATTAATTTCATCTAAGAGCTATTGCCATCAAGTTGTTTGATGATCAAATTAGGAAGTTGCTCTCTCTTTGGGATTTTTAGGTTTGCAAATTGTATGTTAGGGATAACCACAAATATCCTAAAGCAGTAGTGTGGGGTGCATAATAATCTAAAGGACAATGACTTCGTAATGTGCCTTTTGCAAATTGGATATTTTTATGTTAGTTTATTTAAATTTATTTTCTTCGTTGAGCACCCCTCTGCCTCTATAGCTAAAAAAGGAAAACTTAGGCACCCATGCAACTTTTACAAATAATAATCCAATCCCTCATTAACACGTAATTCCCTAATTAAGCAAATTACTAATCTCTTCTGCCACAAATGAGGGAATCTCTTCTTCTCCCCTAGCTATTTCCAGCCTTGTTTCTTCTTCTCTATCTTCTTTCGGCCTCTTTGGTTGCCTAGGCTTTCTTGGCCTTTCAATAATTGTTTCTTTTGAAGCTATGATTATTCCCATTTTCTTCAATGTTACACCATTGACCATTTCTGATTTTTTGAATTCTGTTGGTACCTCAAATGACAAGTTTATCCTTTCCTTCCTTAAGAATTTAGTCAACATCATTCCATATGGCAAAGGAAACCTTGTATTGTACGTGACTTGATACAGATGATCAAACATAATCCTGGCTAGATTCATCTCCTTCTTAAACTTCAAACCCCAAAGAATTTTTGCATCACTTTCAGAAATATTGTCTCTTCCTCCTATCTTGGGGTAAATGTTGTTGTTGAGAATGCTATAGGCTAGCTTCAAATTCACATCCAACTGTTTGGGTTCCAGGCTATTTACCTTGCCATCAATAGCCACTCCTGATAACTCAAAAAATAACTGTCTTCTGGACTTAAGGGAAATGAATGCATTTCCTTCAACTATGGGTAGGTTCCAACATTCCCTAATGCTTTTAAGAGACAAATCAATTTCTTTATTTCCTATCAAAGACTTTTTCAATTTTGAGTCATAGTTGCAAAATAGTAGTTTCACCATTCTATTGTAACATTTATCTTTGCAACTCATGAACTCTTTCCATCCTTGAAAGTTTATCCATTCACAGATTTCTAGCTTCATGTTTTCTCCAAAGGTGTTAAAATCAAAGGCTTTTCCCTTCACCACATTATTTTGATCATATACATATGTAAATTGATGGTAACTTTTTTCATTATTTTTGAAAGTTACCTCTAGAAATCTGTTGCCTTCCATTCTTCTTCTTTAAGATGATCTTGCACCCTTTGCTTCTTCTCTGTCTCTCCTTTTTTCCTGACATAATAACTGCATCTTTTGCTGATGCTACTGCTTCAATTGAATCCGCCATCCTCAACAACAAAAATTAAGGGTTTTAAAGGGAGATTTCAATGGAATGAGATTAGGAGTTCTTAGTTGTAGAGAAGGAAGTGTATGTGAGTGGAAAAATGGCACTTAGAAGTTGAGAGGGAGAGGGGAATAACGGGGAACTTGAATTGCCTTCTTCCAAATGAGGGTTTTATCGCTAGTGGTGAAAGGAATAGTCAATTCGAAACAAGGTTATAAAGGAATTTTGAAACATCTAGGGGTTTTAGGACAAAGGAAGAGGAATTTCAGATAGAGATAGGAATTTCGGACGAAACGGGTGATATTAGTTTTCTCCGAGATTTAATTTCGAACGATATGATTCACGATTTTATCTTAAAAATATTACATGCAAGCGATTGTTTAAAATTCTATTATCATCCTTAAAGCTTGTTTGAAGATATTCTTATTATGAAATTTGATTAATGAAATCATTATAAAGTTATATATTTATGCCATATACATAGCTGAAGCATTAAAAGCATGCAGTTGAGAGCATTTTGCGTAGATCAAATGATGTGCAATTTATGCATGGAAAACTGGTATGCTATGTTCCCTATCCCTTGTTTTGTACATTGAGTAACCACTTTTAGTGGATCACTTATTTCTCTTATGGTTCTCAAGCACACCTAAATTGACAAGATTATACTTTATTCTTTGATACCCATTTGGAAATGGGTCTAGGTGGGTTAGTGGCAGCATATTTTAGTACCCATAATTTCTCTAGTTCCACTGAGCTAATATTAGAAGATTGTATAGCATTTAATGTATCAGCAATATTCTTAGGAACCCAAATCAGGTTATGTTTGGTCCCCTGTTTTCTTCCAGAATGATTGCTAGATTTCTTTGGTTATTGTTTACCTTTTATTTTTGGTTTGACTTTCAATAAGGTGGAAGTCAAGGTTTTTCTAAGGGCATTTTTCTCAGCCTTTACTAGCTGAAGTTCATTATTGGTATGTTGCTTATTCTTGAGCTCATCATTCTCTTTTTTTAATTGGGAGCATTCATTGGTCATTCTATACAACTCTTTTTTGATCTCTTTATATTTGGCTTTTAGAGCCTTAAAAGCATCATATAGATTTTCTAGAATTTCTTGAAAATTGGGAGCTTCAGCTTTAGAGAGTACCTCAATGTCGTGAATAGTCATGAAGCTTAGAGCAATTATCTATTTTTCTTCAACTCCACTTGAATTTTCATGGGTTCGTTCTTCTGATATTTCTTGTTCCTATATTAAATTAATTTCTTTGGTCCCTCGAACCTTATCAGTTTTATCATAAATGATTCCTAATTTATCCTAGATATCTTTAGCAGAATAATAGATATTCTATCAAACTCAGTGGGAAACAGAGCACAATATAGGCAATTTTTGGCCTTAGCATCACTTTCTATAACTTCCATGTCCTCTTGGGTGCATTTCTCTTCAACATTGACAACTATTATGCCATTTTTTGATAATAAGCCACAATCGGTAGTCGATGGCTATTATAAATTTTACATCTTGACTTTCCAAGATCTATAACAAGCACCATCAAAGTATGGAGGTCTGGAAATAGATTTTTCCTTAGTAGGAGTGTTGTGGAATGAATTAGCCATAGGGATTTCTTCACAATTTAAATTCCGATGATCAAAAGTAACTACTGAAGTCTGGTCTAATATCACTTGTTAGCCCCATTTAGTAGGTAATTCAAGAGGAAAGGGGTGAATTGAGCTATTAAAAATTATGGCTAAATAAAATTTAAATAGTAAGTAAGAACGAAAATCAAATCATGCAGCATAAGACATTGGAGAATTTTATAGTGGTTCAACCCAACTTGGTACCAACTCAACTCTCTGAGTCAGCTTCCTTTGCTACACTCAACTTCCACTAATACAGGTTGGTTTTCCATATGCTTACTAACAAACTCATTCACTAGTTTTCCCAAGCTCACTAGAAACTCTTACAACTGTTGGTTTCCAAGTTTACCAACAAAATCACCAATAAACTTATACAGAGATTGGTTTCCAAGATTATCAATAACTTATACAAATAAAAAGTTTCTCTACTTGCTGAGGTGGATAAACTGTAAAAGAATTGTACAAAGATTGCCTCTTAGCTAGGAAGATTGTATACGAATAGAAAGCAGATGAAATAGATATTCAATAAAAAGCAATGGAAGAATTCACTTCCTTCCATCAAGCTAATCGTTAAGCCATTTTTGGCAACCTTCCTCCTCCCTTTCCTGAACTTTTCAATTCTAACCTTTCCCACTCCATCTGGGTTCAGAACAAGTTCTCTGAACTAGAGTCAGATCAAGAACCTACTTCCCCACCTCAGCCTCCACCAAAAATCGAGCTAGCTTCTCAAAAGCCAAAAGCCAAAAGCCAAAAGACTTACCCAAACTAAAAGCCCCACCAAAACCAAAAGTCACACTCAAACCAAAAGCCTCTCCTAAGACCAAAACTAAGCTACCACCAAAGCCTAAACCCAAGCCCCCTTCTTCCAACCTACTACCCATCACACTACACCTTGAGGAATACAATGGCAGAATGCATGCAAATTACCAAGCTTTCCTCAATAATGAACCCATGCCTTTTCTTGAGTTGTAATATCCTACCATTAGGGCAAGACTTCAACTCATCCTAGTCAATGGCTATAGCCCCTTCTATTAGACAGAACCTCCCACTGCCGAATCTATTGGCCCCATCCCTTCTCCTCAAACCAAAACCAAATAAGTAGTCTCCAAAAGACCTAGAACCCAAAAACCTAAACCTCAATCTTCTACCCCATCCACTCCAGCACCCACACCTTCCACCCAGCCTACCCCACCATCTGATAGCCCCACCCTCTTTCCATTAACTTATTCTAAATGACCTAACAAATCCTAACCTAGATAAATTAAGCTTGTATTCTCATCTTGTAATTTTCTTCTTGATGTGTATTATTTTTATATTGATCTTTTGTAATAATAAATTGCTTTCTTCAATCAATATAATTTTTTCTCTCACATTATATGTGTGTTTCCTTCCTTGTGATTCTTTTTTATTATGACAAAAAGGGGGAGAAAAATAGCAATGATATCATTTCATTAAATAACAGCAATGACAACATTACACTCGCTTAGAATTAGACAAGTGCATAAGAACATTTCATTCACTTATTATTAAACAAGTGCACTTATTTAATGGGAGCTAATTAGCACTCATTCAGGGTGAGCTACCCATTCTAGAATCACATTTCCTCTTAGTTCCTAATTTTATTTCCGAAAGGTATATCACTCAAATGTTTTGACATCATAAAAAAAGGGGAAGAATATTGAGTCTAACCCTATTTAATTAGCTTGATATTGATGATGAATGTAAGTTAGTAGCTAAGTTTTGATAATGAGCAAACATGTGAGTGAAAAGTTTTGATAATAATGAGCTACATTCCCAAGTGTTGCAAAAGTAAATAAAATAGGTTAACTACGTTAGGGAAGTAACTTAAGAATAATGAACAACATAAACAAGGTCATATTAAGATGAAACTCATCACACGTTAGATTTTAGAGGAAGAAAAACTAGTAAATGCTCAAAGAACAATAACTTTGAACTTAAAAAGGGATTTCAAAAGCATTAGAATACTTATGAAATCAAGAGAAACAAGTTCAAAAGATGTAGATTCCATCAGAAGGTTTGAAAGTCAAGTCTGAAAGCACAAAAGTTACTTCTGAAAGCTTCAGAACAAGTTTAGAGAAGAATTCCGCACTTCAGAGGTCAGAAGGATCAATCAGAACTTAGTTTAAAAGCAAAGAAGCCTTTTAGAGGATGCTTCAGATAATAGACACAAGCTTTAGAGGATTTCAGATGCACTAGGATACTTTCGAAATCAAGTGAAACAAGTTTAGAAGATGTTTAAGCTGTCAAAAGGTCTGAAAGGTAAGTTTGAAAGGTTCGGAGTAAATTAAGAGGAAGAATTTCATGCTTCAGAGGTCAGAAAGATCAATCACAATTGAGTTCAAAAGCAAAGAAGCCTTTTAGAGGATGCTTTAGAGGGTAAACACAGGCTTCATAGGCTTCTATTATATTATGAGGAAGTGACATAAAAATTTTGAGGGGAAAAAGAAATGTATAATTTCGTCTAACATTTTTTCTTTATATATTTATATTTTAATTTCAAATTGATTAATTTACTTTATTTTGACTTGAAATTTGGATCGAACATTTTTCATATTATTGGGAATCTACAAAAATATTTTCAGGTCAATTGGATATTTATAACATGGTAAATAAGAATTTTATTTTAAAAATTATATACATGTATTCTACGCCCCCGGGAGTGCCGGTAAAATTTAATTTTGGCGCTTGATTAGCTCAGAGCCTAGTGTGGCTCATTTATGTATTTTATGATGGTCATGCGGCCAACTTGTATCCGCCATGTGGAGAGGAGTGGTCATGTTGGCCAGTGGGCTGTTGTGTGGGCAGCCAGCGCGGTCGGGCGTTATTATTGGCCTGGATGGCCTAATTGCTATGATTGGCCTAAGTAGCTTGTGTAGGCGTGTTTATGGAGAACTGGTACTCTTGTGAGGTGATGAGGGCGAGGTGCTTCTGGATACAGCAGACCTGGCAAACTTCTAGCCGGGAGTGCCAGGATGGCCTGACATGTTGAAGAGTAAAAGGGTAGTGTTCTGGTTTGTGTGCCTCTCGGGAAGGAGTGTGTGAATGATGGTGGGGCGTATACGGGTATAAGAGGTAATCATGGATTGGCAGATACAAAATGGTAGTATGACGTATCGGTATTCAAGTCAGTATTGACTAATTAACTATGTATATGATATCATTATGAGTATGTGTATGAAATAATTAATGAGATGTTAACATTAAAATCTTAATGAACCTGGCCACTGACTGACTATGACATCCTACATATGGCATGAAATGTTTTGCCTATTTGCGTCTTTATTTATTACTCTATTTGTCGTTGTTTATTACATTATTTATAGTTATGTTTTCCGCTTACCTGCTTATTGAGTTTGCTCAGACTCACCCTTTTATTTAAATTTTAGCTGACAGGTCAAAGGACGAAGCCCAACAGGGTGTTGGGTCTCACGACGGGGCTAGGCCATGACACCAGTAAAGGCTTTACTCCTTTTCATGATGTATGACAATGTATATTATTGGATGGATTTTGAATGTATATGAGACATGTATCATTACTTAGTTTTACAGCATGTCACTTTATGGTGTGGGTGTATATGATTTGATAGCTAGGGTATAGTGTACTCCGATCTTGGTCTATGGGTGTTGTGGTGATGTGTGTTTTGGAGGCGGCAGTTATATAATTTGTGTAGGAAATGATAGGGCCTAGAGGTGGCCATATTATATTTGCATATTTATTATATAATTATTGTGGTTTAGGATGTTGTATACAAGATAACGGTGGTAAATCAGGGGAGATTGTGGAAATTTTCTCTGAATTTACCACTAGGAACGCTCTCAAGGAGGAGGGGTGTTACGCTTTCATGAGCGAATGTAATCTATTGTTTGTACAGCCTCATCGCAAATATATGAGGAAGATTGGCATCAATTAACATTATTCTAGTCATTTCAATTAAAACTTCATTCTTCCTCTCAACCACTCCATTTTGTTGTGGAGTCTTGGGTGCTAAAAAGTTATGAGTTATTCTAAGTTCATCACAAAAGTCAGTGAATTGAATGTTATCAAATTCCTTTCCATGATCACTTCGAATTGAAAGAATTCGTGTTATACTTTCATTCTAAACTTTGTAATGAAATTTCTTAAAAGCTCAAAATATTCATCTTTTCCACCTAAAATTAGTACCCAAGTATATCTTTAGAAATTATCAATAATTATATACTCGTACTATTTGCCACTCAAACTTCTAGTTCGTATAGGTCCAAAAAGACCCATATGCAATAATTCAAGAAGCTTTGTGGTGGAAATAATATTTTTTATTTGAAAGACGTTTTTGTTTGTTTACTAAATTGACATGTGTTATAGACATGATCCACATTAATTTTCATTTTTAGTAAACCTTTTACAAGATCTAATTTCATAAGCTTCTTAATTGAATACATGTTGGCATGTCTAATTCATTTGTACCATAATAAAGCCTCATTGTCTACTTCAAATAGACATTTTATATGATCTGCACTTAGGTCTAAAGTATATACATTTTCATTATGCTTTCCATAATGTATACCATTTCCTACATTATTGCAAATAATACATTTATTAGACATAAACACAACTTCAAAACCTTTGTTACACAACTGATTTATGATTAAAAGTTTGTGTTTAAGACCTTCTACATAATGTACATCAATTATATTCATATTTGAAATACTTACTATACTAATTCCTTTGATTATTCCTTGATTATTATCTCCAAAAGTTACTATACTTTTATCCTAAAAAGATAAACTTTTGAACAAATGTTTGCTTCCTGTCATGTGATATGAACATCAACTGTTAAGGCACCATTGGATTTTATTCTTGAAGTCAAGTACACCTGAAACAAAAAAAAAACTCAAGATTTTGGTACCCGTGTCTTGGGTTCAGGCTTTTCAAGTATGATAACAATTTGCTTAGGCACCCAAATCAATTTTATCACATTATTTTGCAATCTTTTTATAGTATAATTGTAAGCAACATGTCCAAATTTATTACAAAAATAACAATGCCCTTTATAAAAACTAAAAGTTTTCCTTCTGAAATTAGCAACATGATTCTGACGAGTTGAAAATTTGATCTTTAACTGATTATTTATATTTCTCAAATAAACACAATATTGATCTAGTTTTTTATTTTCATCCAGCAACTCCCTTGACTGAATCTTCAGAAGGTCATTTTCATATTTCAATTTTGAACACTCATCAAAAAGAACTTTGAATTCAAGTTGTATCCTCAATATCACTTCTTTCTGAATTTGAAACTCTTTTTTCAACTTTGCATATTATTTAGTTACCAATTTTGATTCATAAAGAGGTGTTGTATGTTCTTGTTGCAGTTCAAACAAAAATTCATCATAACTTACCTCTTCTAAAGCATTACTTTCTCTTTTCTCATCATCATATGCCATTAACCCAACATGACACACCTCATTACTAGATTCAAAGTCTACAAAGATAGATGAGTCACTATCACACCAAGCCCCACAACTCTAAAATTTTTTATTCTGCTTTTTATCCTTTTTGGCAGATGGGAATACTTTCTTCAGATGTCCACTTCCACCATAGTTGTGACATGCAAATTCCTCTTCTCTTCTGAATGATGTCTCTGTTTTAAATTTTCTGTCACCCTTCTTGTTCTACACTCTTCGATCTGCTATAAATTTGTTCTTCATCTTGTTGTTTGTTTGAAGGAATTTTTTGAATCGACAAGTAAGCATAACAATCTCCTCAGTGTCTTCACCTGCATCAAAATCAGATAATCAAACTTTAGTTTTGAGATGTCTTTTGCTTCCTCAATTATTGTCACCTCTGTTGTACAAGCTTTAGGTAAAGGTCTAAATATTTTCTGAACTTCTTTCTTCTTTGTAATCTCCTTTCCAAGACCTTTTGGTGCATTAACGATCTTAGTAAACTTGTGATTTATCTCGGTGATAGATTCTTTAGGAATCATATTAAACAATTCATAGTCATGCATTAAAAGGTTCATCTTTGTTTCTTTCACTTGAGATGTGCCTTCATGGGTAACTTGAAGTTTTTCAGATATATCTTTTACAATTTTATAGGTTGACACCCGTTCGAACTCGACTTGTGAAATGGCACAATACAAAAGGCTTTTAGCTTATTCATTTGCAGAACATTTCTCTTTCTGTCCTGCTGTCCAAGTGCTTATTTTTCCTTATGGAGCTATAAAATCATCTTCGATTATGCACCATGAAAACATAATATGGCCCATTAAGAAACTTTGCACTTTTAGTTTCTAAAGAGGATAATTATCTTTAGTTAGATATGAAGGTATATTTGCAAATAATCCTTCTAGAAAACTAGTAGATCGGAATGCAAATCCATTGCTCCCATTACCATTTCCATTTTTGCTATTATTGCCACTTCCACTTTCATTAGTGCTTGTTGAAGCCATAGAAGATCACTCTGAGCAATACAAAGACTACTCTAATACCACTTAGTGGTCCTGTGCTATGGCTTAAGTAATCAAAGTAAATGGAAGTGAATTAATTGCACAATGATGTCAACCATTGAAAGAATTAAGAACACAAAACTTATAGTGGTTTAGCACTCCCTATCTACTCCACTCTCCAAGTTAAAATTTCAAACTTGGGTTTCACTAGTCAACCAAATCCCAAAGTTACAAGTGCAGTTTCTCTGTTTTCTAGATTTACACTTCCAGGTGGCTGAATAGTTGAATCACTTATCCTATAATGATTCAAGTTATCTCTTGGTTTACAATCCAAACCAAGGTACCATAAATACAAAGAGAAAAATAATAAGATGAAGCTTACAGTCAGTTTGACACACATGTGACTTCAGTACTTTAGCGGGCTTCACAGTATTCCATCCAATTTTGTTCACCTGCAAAACAAAGGTTAACAATTGCTGCAGATCTTGAGTACTTGATTCACACTTGTTCACACACAATACTTGATTCACACTTGTTCACACACAAAGATCTCACTTTCTAGATCATTTTTTCCTTCAACCAATCTCCCATTAAATAGACTAGCAACTACTAGGAGATAATCAAAGAGGTTAAATAAAACATCAAATAGGCTTAAGGACCGGAAATGTATAACTGACAATAATGGCCAAAAAATTGTTGACATTTTTCTCAAAATCATTGAAGTTTTTCATTCACAAGAAAATCCATCGAGGTTCAACTTTTCTAGATTAGTTTGTGACTCCTAATTAGTCAAAGTTCAAACATCACTAGATTCAAATCCATCAAGGTTTGGATATAAAATTGTTGATGTTTTAACAAAAAATGTCAATGGATTTCCCAATCCATCAATACAACATTTTGAGCATTCCAGTTTTCAACCTGTTTACATTAATGCATCAACATTTAAATCAATCCATTCCTCAATCAAGCAAATTATTCCCTTTGAATTTCCATTTTGGAATTCAATTAACAAACTTTCCTTCAACAAACCATGCAAGTGTTAGTTCAATAAATATGACTTCAAGCAAATGTGTTAGTTCACATACTAAACACATCAAGCAACTTCAAGTAAACCAAGTTTATTCATCTTCAAAATAGAAATGGAAGTCAAACACTACACTTAGTTTTTGATTGCCATTTGATGAGAATGCAAAATGTCATATTTTATTCTCCTAATACTTCATCTTTTGCACCTATTTGATTCCTAAATATA